>JZLH01S0005592.1:0-20256 GCA_001188425.1 Eucidaris tribuloides | reverse complement strand
CTGTTTCCAAATTCCTGTCCAAGACTTGTGCACTTGAATAAAACAAGTGTGTATATGATGTACTCTGTGTGTATGTGTGTGTGTTGTTTCTGTATGTTTGTGTTTGTGTGTGTGTGTTGTTTCTGTATGTTATTGTGTGTGTTGTTTCTGTATGTTGTGTGTGTTGTCCGGTGTATAGTGTGTGTGTGTATGTGTGTATCTATGTGTGTATATGCTTGTGTTTGTGTTTGTGCGTGTGTACTGTGTCTGTTGTGTGTGTGTGTGTGTAAATGTGTGTGGGTATGTTTGTGTGTGTGTTTGTGTGGTGTGTGTGTGTGTGTGTGTGTGTTAGAGCTGTGTGGTAATGAATAGTGTGCATGCTTGACTCAAATAATTGAATAAAAAATTGTTGTTTTTTTGTGCTCTTTCTGTTGGCGCAATATGCTGTGTACATGTACACATAACAATAGAAAATACATTACACTGGGTTCAAATCATGTAAAACAAAATAAAAACCAAAAATGGAATTAGTGAAATAAAGAAAAAAAAAACATGCAAATGAAAACAAATACTGCCTTGCCTTCCATCCTCTGTATATAACCACTCCACCAAAATGTCATGACCTTAGTTTTTGTTTGCTTTCTTACAAAATCCTCCTCGTTTTCACAACTCAGACAGAAACTGCTAATTGTATGCTCTCTAAAGAATACGGAACAGTCAGTCCATTTTTTAGTATTGTATGACTGCATGATGTAAGGGACTTTAGTTTGTGTAAGTGCGTAGTGGAAAAATAAACATGGAACTTTGTGGAGAATATAGAGTGGTAAACATATTTCTTGATATGTGTATGTCTTGTTTGTGTAGGATGGTGTGTGTTATCTGTATTAGGATGTGGTAAGAGTGGTAACAGAGTTTTATTCCAAGAAGACAAATAGAGGAGTATTTTGAAATCTATAGGCCTACACTTGTGTAACACATGGGCATAAAGTTGTAGTGTACATGTAGGTACTCTTTGTGCACATTACCATTGATACTGCCAGCAAGCTGTGGTGTAAGGGGGTGGGGGATGTTGATGGGGTGTGGGTTGTTGGGGGGGGGAATCTGCCAGAGCTCAGGCCTCCCTTCTCTTTATCAATATCAGCCAAAAATAGGAGGGGGGGGGATTGCTGGAGGGGTTGCTGGAGGGGAACAAGCAAAAACAGATAACCTTCACTTTTTGCTTCAGCTCAAAATGTTTCTGCAGGCTTATACTGGATCAATTTAGTGTACAGATTTTTAGTATAAATTCGAAGAGAAATTTTACCAATTTTTTTTTTTTAAGAACAAGTTTAGAAATTATGTCTTGCCATAATTTCTTTGTGATGTGGGAAATGTCCAAAACTTAAGGAATTCAGAGAACAAGGAAATTGACAATTATCGAAAAAAAAAAAATAATGGTCATTAATTCACCAAGACACAGTAAAAGATGAAAATATTATGAAAAGATACTTAAGTGTAGAATATTTTTTGAACCATACTAGAATTTACTGTGTAGGTGTAAATCACTTTAGTATAAACTAAAAACAATTGTTTCCTGCTTGATTTGGCTCAGTTTCACAATTGAAATGCATAGCCAATTAACAGGAGTGCTGACAGTGTTGGTTGAAAAGGTAGAACACAGAAATATGACCACCAATTTAAATTTAGAAAATGTAACCCTAGAAGTACAGTATGATGTGATTCATCAAAATTTAGACAATATGTATGTAGGGCCTACTGTATGTAACCTCAGATTTATAATAAGAAACAGGAGCTATAAGAGGGAATAAAGAAAATGGGGAAAAAAACAAAAAACAAACAAACAGTAATCAACCCATTGCCTCCGAGATTCTGAAAATCCCATATAGAGTTAACACAGTGCACATCCGGTTCCCGTAGCCAACGGGTTAACATTACACTCCAGACGTTGTTCAATGTAGCGCTGAACATTAAAAAATAACTAGCACAATTAATAGTACAATCAGACTGCACGGTACATAAACTTTGTGCATCCTCATAAGGTACCATATTATTGAGCAGAAAATCAGAAACTCACAAGAGTGTCTGTGGAGATACTTTATGCAACTGAGGTAACAGTTCTTCGGATTAGCTACAGTGAACTGAATCTACCATGGATTTCCTCCCCCCCCGCCCCCCCTCATGTCAACTGCAAATTGTACATCACTTTTTTGTCCTTTTCATCGTGACATTCCAGAATGCTCTGCTGCTGCGCAGTAGTTCGATTTCCTGATTGGCATTCACATGGATTTTTTGGTGGCTCAGCGGTGGATCACTAGTTAGCATATTTATGTATTTATGTCATGATGACAGCATTCACTTTGTCCTCCAGTTACATTGTAACTCATGGCCCCCACTAAAAAATCGGAAAGATACTACCAGTGAAATGTGATGCGGTGTTTCATGTTTTTGAAACTAGTCAATTTCTGTAAGATTATGATGTTCAGTTACAAATTACAAATTTTAGATGTAAAATGTCCATCGATTCTCACGGTCATAAGCTTTGAAACAGGAAATAAATCGAAAGTAACTGATTTGCAAATATGGTTTCATTCAGGACAAAAGTAAACTCTGTTTACAAGAATGGGCCATTTTACGGTGGAATGAATATGGTGATGATTTACTAAAATCGCAATACAAATGTCAGACCCATAGAAATCTACTAAAAAAAAATCAAATGATTTATTAATTTTGGTTGTATAAGTTGTGAAAATTTTGTATTAATTGTTTTTTAATCACAAATAGCAACAGGTGTACATTTACATGTACAGTATGTACAGATGTTTGGTGTAGTGGTACATCTAAAATGAAAATTACAATACAGTTCAATAATTTAAAATCAATATCTTATACTTAAGTAGATTGAGCACTGTAAACACAATACACTTGGCCTTGTGAAGGAGGTCCGGACATGTACATGTACACGCAGATACAGGTGTACTTTCCATGAAATACCGGTAATGATCAAAGTGTAAGTTGTGGTTTCAATTCTTTGCTGTAATGTGTTAACCTATTTCACTATTCCTTCTCCTGTGGAGAGGGAGGAGGGCACATATTTCACTTTTTCTCCAATTTTGCCTAATATTATAGGCCTACGCCTACTGGCACATTTCAACGACACCTTTGAAAGTGTGAAACTAATGAAGAAGACATTAGAAGCTTTCTGAATTTGAACCTGTTTTAGATTGAAAAAGAGGCACAGAACTACATGTATATGATTTCCATGAGAATTGGAATACATGTATACATGTATTAAAAAATATTCAGGAGGGGTTTCAACAAATGATAAAAAATATACATGGCATGATTTATTTTTATTTGCTTTTCTTTGAATTGTTCTACAAGATCTGTAACCTTTTTGACAAGAACTGCATAATTTGCTGGATTTCTTTCCCCATACCATCTGTTCAATCTGTTATCTGTCCATTGTCATTGTCTTTTTTTGTTTGTTTATTTGTTTCAATGTGGAGGGGGAGGGGCAGCATATTACCTGCCCCGCCCCTTTTCCTCATACATGTATGCCACTGATGTGCACTAATTAGTAGTACTTACATGTATGAATTCCTGTTCTCATGCTTCATTCTGTGACGTGGTTTCGAAAGGTGTACTTGATTTTTTGCTGTACACGTAAGGCTACTTCCTGATTTTGCA
This sequence comes from Eucidaris tribuloides, assembly GCA_001188425.1. Classification (NCBI taxonomy): domain Eukaryota; kingdom Metazoa; phylum Echinodermata; class Echinoidea; order Cidaroida; family Cidaridae; genus Eucidaris; species Eucidaris tribuloides. The sequence continues at coordinate 16,590 of JZLH01S0005592.1, read as the reverse complement.
ATATACTAGGGAGTCTCGGTTCCAGACTGTTTTCATTTACCCTAATCCCAGCAGCATACACTGTTAAAACTTGACTGAAAAGTTAGACTACATGTAGATACGATCACAAATCTCTCCACTATGATTTATGAATTAGATATTGGGGTAAGGGATTGGAAATGGAATCTATGTGAAAGAGCAGTCTATGACTTAGACTATATATTAGTAGGAAGTTTGGTTTTGAAAGGGACTTTTCACCTGCGTGCATTTCGATAAACGGAAATGATTGTTTTTGTAAACCATAATGTGTTTTGTTTATTGACAACTCACCTTTTAAGTAGTCTTTTTTTGGTGTTTTACTGTATGAATTACAGTGCACAGCACATGTGTTATTTCAGAACATTGATCAGAAGTTTCGCTGAATGAGAAAGAAATACACGTACAGGAGTCTCCACTTGGGGTGGGTGATTTGAATCCTCATTAAAATGATTTGACTTAAAGTCACCAATTTATTAAAATCATATTTTTGTCAAATTTTGATTTGAATCCTCATTAAAATAATTTGATTTAAAGTCACTAATTCAAATCATGTATTTGTAAAATTAATTTCAAAATGTTAACGACATTTGCTGTTGTTTCAAAACAAAACAGCGGAATTTTAAATCAGACCTTACTCGTTCTGTTTGCTTATCTCCAAAATCATTTTCTGGCATAGCCTCAAAATTGAACATGTATGTCTCATTATTTTGGGAATTCATTTTGAAAAAAAAAAATCAAAGAAACAGATCAGGAAAAAATTGAGAAAATCCAGATAATTAAAGAGTTAAAAACATATCATTCTCCTGAAGATTACAAAATAAAAAAATGTGATATTTATTGCAAGCAGCCATCCATTTGTTTTGTATGCAAAATATCTCTGAATTTTTCATTTCATGCTTAATGCATCAACACACATTACGTGGTAATATATAAACATAAATATTACAAAGGTGATAATCTGAACGTACATTAATAAAAATTGTTCCTTTGGAGAAAATAAGTATGATTTTGTGAAACAAAACAAGTTATTGCATAAATGCACACATAATACAAGTTTGCCAAATTTGTACTCTACATGTAGGCCTACTTGTAAAATCATACCTGTAAACATTTTTTTAAAAACAAAGGACAATTCACATATGCTGGATTTTTCTGAAATTTTCACTGATAATGTTTTCCTGATTTTTTATATATTTTTTTTGCATTGCTATTCAAAAAAGAGCTTGCTTATCAGCCTGCAATTCCTCTCTAAATATGAAATTTAAGTGTGCGAGCGGAAATCTTCACGCATATTTGGGAGTCAAGCATGTGAGGATGTCGTCAGGAATAATTCTCAAGGGAGTGGAGGTGGTGTGCATGTACAATTCATTTATGCCATCTCAAGGCACTTAAAGGGTGCGCCACTCATATTCCATGTACGTTCAATATAGGGCTGGCCGATGTTTATATCAAAATTACACAATGTTGAAAAAATATTGTCTGATCACGATAATCGATCTCATGATTATTTCAAATATATCGGCCCAGAGGCCAGCGGATATGGCCAAAAATACCATCGACTTATGGAAAACCATAATGGGAGTAAATGCCATGCACTGCAGTGGGACGGGACCAAAAAAGAATCCCTAGCTATCAATGCATACTCCTGCACACGAGTGCTATCTCGGTCCTGTAGACAGGGAGGTGGGGGGACAGAAGAGACACCTCCATTCTCTTCAGCTATCAAACTTGTGGTATTGAAAGCGGTAGAGCATTTACATGTACTAGTATAACTATCAACAATGAATCATAACAGCTCTATCAACACGCTGCCCACCAAAAATGCAAACAATCAGCACCATGAATCTCCTGATCTAGTTACGAGAGGGTCTACAGAAAGCAACATTGTTTTGACTTCATTTTGATAACAGCCCTACACGGCTGTACAATAAGTTCAGCCTAAAGTAGATTTATCTTCTTCATCACAAATCTGTTTTTCAACTCTGGCAATAAATCGCGTTATTGATGTTCTTTCCATGATAATCCAATAAGGTTAATTTCGCCACCCCTACTTCAATACCATTTGCTTGCCCCTATTGCTAGGCCGCATGTAGCAACAATCGTGGAGCTGCGAACAGAATTGCCATTGAAGGTAGGGCCGTGTGCAGTTCGCCTTTCTTCGGTTGAATGCGTGCTGCATAGGGAAATGTACACAATTTGTTTGCGCTGTTTTTCCAAAAGTATATGGGCATTCCCGAATATTACCCGAGCCGGGCCAGATCAAAAACATCACGATATGCGACTTTCCAGTCCCTTTAAAGGCCGAGTGTCTCTTTTTACATGCCTTAAAAATGATTAACATTGTGTAGTAGAATACACTGGTATATAGAAGAAAATACCATCTGTGAACCGTAAAGTGTATGAGCGAGAAACTCAGTTGTAGTGGAATTTTAATGACTATTGAACTTTGATTTGAATTATTGTCTCCTTGGAACAAAATTCCTAACATTTAATATGCTCAATAGCAATTGTTTTTTGGTGCATTTTTCTAATTCTAGGTAAATACTGATCTTCAGATTTGACAGACATGCCCTTCATATCGTCAGGACATGAATAATGTTTTGTAGTGCTACTGGAGGGGTGCAAACTGCAAAGATGCCCTGCAGATTTGCTCTGACAATTATCTCCTGCCCTAACCCTGACCTCAACCCTAAACCTAACCCTAACCAAATCGCTAACCCTAAACCCTATTTTGAACTGGAAACCCAGTGACAACCCTACCCCTAACTCTTTGTCTTCTGAGATATTGTCACCGGAGCAAATGTCAGATCACTGCCCTGCCTTTAATATGTAGGCCTATGTGTTCAGTGATAAAGAAGTAATGCGTGAAGTGGGGGAAAGTGCATTTATGCATAATTTGAGGCTGTGATCGTACTGCACTGCATCTAAGTTAATACCCTATACTATGTTCAAATACATTCAAGTGCTATATATTGTACTGTACATTGGGGGTTGGATCGTCATCATACGTATACATAATATGTTCCTATGTACAGTGTATTGTACCATTAAACAAAAATGTTCAGGTTAACATGGGGTAACACAGAATGATATAAGTATGTGTTGTGAAAGAAAAAAAAAGGATGTTTTCAAGAATTGTAGCTTCACTGGTTCAACCCATGTTTCATTCTAACATGGAAAAAGCAATAAATTAGTAAATAAACTTTAAATAAATAAATAAATAAATAAATAAATAAATAAATAAATAAATAAATAAATAAATAAATAAATAAAAAGATAACTAAATATTAAATAAAAAGATAACTAAATAAATAAATAAATTAATTAATACAACATTAATTAAATGGATGAACAAATGAAGGAATAGATGAATACATGTAAATATAATAAATCAATAAAAATAGATAATACAGAATAATAAATGAATAAACCAAATAACAAAATAAAAAAGGTCTTAATTGCACACTACTGTACATACATGTAAATGCCAGAATCAGTGCAATTGTAAATCAAAATTTTACAGATTATGTAAACACAATATTACAGAACCCAAGTGTCGAAGGGGAAATTCATGGCAAAAAGTTAGTAATCATGACAAATATGGGTGTGTGTCCTTTACCAATAATACGTTCAAAGCAACTACCTTTTCACACTTCATAATGTACTGTGCCCTCAGGGTAAACACTTCTTGTGACAAGTACATGCTCATGTGTACATGTACATGTATGCTATTGCTGTGATGGAACATGTACAATTGTTGCATGACTGTAAGACTCGTTCAGTAAAAGTTCTTTCACAATACATGCAGGGTTCACTTTGCAATTGAATTGTGAAAGGGGGAAAAAATAATTTGAGCAATGTCAATGCAATATTTTTGGCAAGTTTACTCGTAATTCAATCACCAGTGGAATGGGACGTCATGCTTGTCTATAGCCCTTTTTGAAGTGATGGGTAAATTGACAGAGCAGGTCAGAGAAGTACATAGCCCCTCAATCGCGCAGGCATGCAAAATGGTGTAGCCAGGAGGGTTTTTTTTTGGGGGGGGGAGTAGGGGGGCGGGGATGGAGAGAGCTCCGAGTGGAGTTGTGGGAGTTGCCTTCGCTGGTAACAATTTGAAGACAACAAACAAGCAAATGAGAAACATCAACACCCCCTCCCCCCCTCAAAAAGAAGAAAAGAAAAAAAAGAAAAAGATTAATGGGTTTAAAATGAGGCAAACAACTTTTTTTTGGGGGGGGGGAGGGAGGGGGGAGGGGGTGGGAGTGGAGGATGAAAGAAAAAGTGTGTGACATGCCAAAACTCTTCCCCTTTCTTTTTTTTTTTTTGTAAAGGGTGACATTTTTTGCTTTTAAGGCATTTCTTGGTAGGGAGGGGACTCATATTTTGGGGAACATTTTGTTTGTGTGTTTGTTTATTTTTCTTGAATTTTCACTGAATTGTGTTTCCCTCATTTTTCATCTTTTCAAATCAATTTGGTATGAGCATGGAATTCCCCTTTAAAGAAACAAATTTTGAAGTACACCTGTACCCATGGATCCATGTCCGACTTATCCCATTGCATCCCATAGAAAACACTTTTTATTGCTGAATGAAATAAGTTGTTGCTCTATTCACCTTGGAGTACATAAATATTGGATGGCTTTGAGGTGATACAAGGTAATATTGTGTGACTTACTGTATAACAAATGCCGTCCAACGAGTCACAGACGAGTGTGACATTTTCATAAGGAGAACAATATTGTCTGTGTCCACCAAAAATACAGTAAGCTATCCAATGTTATCATTATTATCTAAATCCATTAGAAAATTATCAAAATTGAAATTTAACATGATCATTTACAAATGGAGTCTGTCAATGAAGGCCACTAATTTTATTTTTTGCGGTTAGTTGGTTGGTCTGTAGCAAATCTTGCGGATTAAACTTCTTCCTCAGTTTCAACCAATGCTCATGAGATTTGACACACACATTGGTCTTGGGGGGAAGATGTGCAAGGCACATATTTGAATGCTTCGGAAACTGTGTTGCCATGGTAACAGCAAATTATGGCAATAAATCTGGTAGAAATCTTTCAGATCGAACTACCTCCTCATTTTTTTACCAGTGCTCATGAGATTTTGGCACTCACATTGATCTTGGATCAAAGATGTGCAAGACACATTTTTTGAATGTGTCGAAAACTGCATTGCTATGGTAATGGCATATTATGGCAATAAATCAGGGATGTGATGGGGTGGGGATATTAATCAGCTTCAGTGATATTTCTAGTTCATTCTTACATTTGTTTAACCATTGTTGCCTTCATCTTTTCTTTACAGTATATTTTCGCCGACGTCCTGAATTCAGTTGTCACCACAACGAAGGACATGGGCATGACGTTTAATTCGTACAGCATTCCCTTCAAACCGACTGCCATCTACACCCATGCTGCAAACCGTGACATCGTTCTCGGCATGGACGAAAACGATAGTTTAAAGAGGGTAGGTGCAAAATGTTGGGGCCTTGCCTACAAGTAGACTGAAAGTACCATAAACCGAAACTTATTTTGATGAGAAGTTTAAGTTATGTATTAAGCTCATAAATATGGGTGCGTTTGATTTTTATGCCCCCACAGACAAAGTCTGAAGGGGTATTTAGTGTTGCACCTGTTTTCCGTCCTTCCGTTTGTCCATCTGTATGTCTTCCGAATTAGTTTCTGTGCAATAATAACTAAAAAAAATATTAGATCTAAAATTTTTGGGTATGTAGGTACATGTACATGAAGATGTCAATTTTGAATTTGGAGTCCGCAGGTCAAAGATCAAAGGTCACAGCTTTTTGCAAATTGGTTTCTGCATGATAACTTAAAAAGTTTGGTGTGTAGGTACATTACGTGACTGAAGTACAAGTTAAGTTTAAATTTAGAATCTGCAGGGCAAAGGTCAAAGGTTTCAACTCAGGCAAATGCAAGCTGGTTTCCACAAAGTGACTTTAAAAAATATGAGATGGATTTTAATGGCATTCGGAAGTGTACATTACATGTAAGTAGATAACTCTGAAATACAGTACAAAGTATGAATTTGGAATCTGTGGGTCAAAGGTCAAAAGTCATAATTCATTGTGCACGTAATTTGTTTCCACGCAATTACCTATTACTGGACAGATTTTAATATTATTTGATGTATAGGTAGATGACACTAAAATACACACTCAGAGAAATCAGAAATGCTTTAAACAGCTTGTCTAAAAAATATTGTGCAAGTGTAAAGCGCCCTCTTTGGCAAAATAGAAATACTGATGTGATATGCTTAATACATCACTGTCAAGGACATTATCTGAGTTTTCAAATCCTGTTTGTTCTGTTCAATTTGCTGCCGGTTTTAATCTTGATATGCTGAAATCACAGTTGTGACACTTTTACTAAGGAAGAGGGTCTGATGTTATCATTGACTAGTATACTAGCACAATTGTGATTTTATCTTTCGTTGTTAATCTCGAGATTAAAACAAGATATTGAACAGAACAAATGGCATTTGAAAGCTATAAAGACTGTGCCCTTGACACTGATGTAAGAATCATGTCATAAGAGTATTTTCTTATTGCCAAAGAGGGTGCTTTTCTCTTGCACAATTTTTTTGAGACACAGCATGAGTTGTGCAATCCTTTTCTCGAGTACTGTATATGCTGAATATTTCGTGGTGGTTTTATTTTCGCTAATGTCGCGACTTACTGAACGCGAACATTTTCACTTTCTGCCATTTCTGTGCAAAGTGAATGCAAATACAATAAAATCGTGAAAATATACTCTCGCGAATTCCCCATCTTGAAGCAAAATTGCAAAAATACATGGATGCGAAATATACATGTATGGCATATACAGTGCATGGCTGCAGATACTTTGGAAATTTACAGACTGTGTGTACCATTATCATCATTATGCCATAAAAAATAAACAAATTGAGATGACACCAGTATCCACCTGTTACTGATTGGATCACTGTATGTTTATTAGGTTGCCATGACGATGGGATCATCCATGCAATTTGTAGTCGATTTCTCATCAGCCAAAATTGCCCTAATAAATCATTCAAGTCAAGTGTTCATATTGGGTTGGTGTCTAGCTGTATTGCTGTATCAGCCAGGCTACAGTGCACACACGTCCACACTGTTTCATCAGGCAATATGATGTCATGTACAATAAACTATAAATTTGCTTTTTGCTCTCTGCAAAGTAGGTGTGTAATATCTGAACTCAGTCATTGCTAAGTATAGACTGGTTCAGCTGTTAACTCATCACATCCCAAATTCCTCTGAGTCATTTCAAGCCCTTGGAAATGATTTGATTTCAATATAGCATCCATAGACCTCAGACTGAGATACATGTACCGTGTTTGTAGTTTACAGGCTTTCTAGCGCTCCTACTTTTCCTACTTTTTTTACTCTCATCCTACTTTTTTTCCCCCGAACTCCTACTTTCAACTTTTTTTTGTAAAAACCCCGCGAAAATAAAAAAATGCTATTGATCATATAAAATGCTGGAGTAGTGAGTAGTCATTTCCTACGAAAATAAAAAAATGCTATTGATCATATAAAATGCTGGAGTAGTGAGTAGTCATTTCAGGTATTCACAGTCCTACTTTTAGCTCTTTATATCTTACTTTTCTCCTACTTTTTCCTAAATTTAGCTCCTATTTTTCTCCCACTTTTTCACCATGGTCCACTTGAAAGCCTGAGTTTCCAGTGGGTTAAATGCAGATTGATGGAAAGATGATCTGGGTACTAGGGATTGTTTCATAAAGTACTCAATGTGATCTTCAAATCTCAAGTGAGGCTCAAAATGATTGATAGCCATTTGTGGCATTGTAAAATTGCTGAAAATATTGCTTTAGCTTGCGCAGGTCTACAGACGTCTGAAATTCTGGACTTGTTCGGAATGCATGACTTGTCATTATTTTAAGTCACGATTAAAAATGTAATTTCAACTTAACCCAGTATCCACCTGTTACTGATTGGATCACTATTATGTTTTATTAGGTGCCATGACGATGGGATCATCCATGGCAATTTGTAGTCGATTTCTCATCACACAAAATTGCCCTAATAAATCATTCAAGTCAAGTGTTTCATATTGAGTTGGTGTCTGCTATTGCTGTATCAGCCAGGCAACAGTGCACACACTCACGCCACACTGTTTCATAGGCAATAATGATGTCACGTACAATAAACTACATTATAAATTTGCTTTTGCTCTCCTGCAAAGTAGGTGTGTAATATCTGAACTCAGTCATTGGCTAAGTATAGACTGGCTTCAGCTGTTAACTCATACACCCCCAAAATTCTTTCTGAGTCATTTCAAGCCTCTTGGAATGAATTGATTTCAATATAGCATCTCATAGACCCTCAGTCTTGAGATACATGTGGTCATGTGTCGTATGGTGGGACCCTCCAAATACCTGGTGGACGTTAAATTTTTCAGTCCCTACTTCTAATTAAACTGATGGCATCAGAGCTATCCTTATATCCAATTATGATGAATTTGGGCTCATTCTGCGAGCAAAATTATTCTGCTTTGAAGTCTGATAAGCAATCTTGCATTACACCTTTCTTTAATTAGCCAAAAATGCAAAAATGTTAATGAGGGTAAATTGGTGGATAAGCGGATGGAGATAAGCGGAGGAGGAGTGTGTACAATCTCTATGGAGAAATTGCAAATTCACATGTACTCTTTTGTTTTCCTACTATTTCGCAGCAGTATAAGCTATCTTGGAGTTATGATATGCATGTGACTAACTTGACACATGTTGTAACTTCTCATTCTCAGTAGTAAAATGAAATTAATTGTCTTCAGTCATGATATTACTTAATTAATTACCAGTGTAGTTATGCTTGCCATTGACTTGTACACCGTTATGAAGCATGATAGTACTGGCATGTAAGGACACACAAGTATGTCACTTCAGGGCTACATTTTGGTTGAAAGTTTTAAATAGACTTCTACTGATTCATTTATTAAACAATAATCAACTATTTAACCTCGAAAATTTGTTAATTAGTTAATAAATTGTTTTTTATATTAGTGTAATTAATGTTTTTGTAACAAATGGCAACACCAATTTTTAACGATATTTTGTCACAGCCTGTACACCCCATCTGAAATCAAAAAGTAGTAAACCATAACATTTTCTTTAAAGTTGAAAGTGTGCTTTTTCACAATATATACACTCAATTTTGAGCGCATGACTTTAATTCTGACAATGTAATGAGTTTGTCATCAATATCACAAAACTATACTTTTTTGTGATATACCTGTAATTTTTTACACACCTGTTATGCAACTTGACTTGGATGATTCAGATTCTCTGAAGTATAAGCTTTCAGAAAATGTATACTTTGTTGTTCTGATAAGTACTTTTTGAGTTATATTGGTTTAAAATCAAGAAGTGACAAAAATTCATAATATTTGGTGCTGTAACGCAAAGGGGTCCCCACCATACGACACATGACCATGTACAAGTAGTTTACAGGCTTCAAGGTGCTCCTACTTTTTCCTACTTTTCCTACTTTTTTTTACTCTCATCCGTACTTTTTTCCGACAAAACTCCTACCTTTCTCGTTAGCTTTTTTTATGTCCGCGCGTTATTATCTAAATCCATTAGAAAATTATCAAAATTGAAATTTAACAATCATTTACAAATGGAGTCTGTCAATGAAGACCACTAATTTTATTTTTTGCGGTTAGTTGGTCGGTCTGTAGCAAATCTTGCAGATTAAAGGCAGTGGATCTCATTTGCAAACATCCCCGCAGACCAGGAAGAGATAACACAGGCCCTTAGGCTATTGATGCAGGGCATGTCTGTGAAATCTGGGGGAGAGTAATTGCTTAGAATTTGCAAAATGCGAAAGAAAAACAATAGCTGTTTAGTGTACGTTCTATGGTAGGAATTTTTTTCTCGCGAGAAAAAAATTCAAATCAGAGTCTAACGGTCACTGTAATTCCACTAAAACTCAGTTTCCAGCTCCTATATTTTGCTACAGGTTCCCAGGTGGCATTTTCTTGTAAATGCCATTGTATTTACACAATGTTAATTTTAGGCATGCAAAAGAGATCCACTGCCTTTAAACTACTTCCTTAGTTTCAACCAATGCTCATGAGATTTGACACACACATTGGTCTTGGGGGGAAGATGTGCAAGGCTCATTTTTGAATGCTTCGGAAACTGTGTTGCCATGGTAACAGCAAATTATTGCAATAAATCTGGTAGAAATCTTTCAGATCGAACTACCTCCTCATTTTTTTATCAGTGCTCATGAGATTTGGCACTCACATTGATCTTGGATCGAAGATGTGCAAGACACATTTTTTGAATGTGTTGGAAACTGTGTTGCCATGGTAATGGCATATTATGGCAATAAGTCAGGAACGTGATGGGGCGGGAATATTAATCAGCTTCAGCAATATTTCTAGTTCATTCTTACATTTGTGTGACCATTTTTGCTATCGTCTTATTTTCTTTACAGTATATTTTCGCCGACGTCCTGAATTCAGTTGTCACCACGACGAAGGACATGGGCATGACGTTTAATTCGTACAGCATTCCGTTCAAACCGACTGCCATCTACACCCATGCTGCAAACCGCGACATCGTTCTCGGCATGGATGAAAACGATAGTTTGAAGAGGGTAGGTGCAAAATGTTGGGGCCTTGCCTACAAGTAGACTGAAAGTACCATAAACCAAAACTTATTTTGATGGAAAGTTTAAGTTATGTAAACTCAGAAATATGGGTGCGTTTGATTTTTATGCCCCCACAGACAAAGTCTGAAGGGGCATTTTAATAGTGTTGCACCTGTTTTCCATCCTTCCATTCGTCTGTCTATACATGTATGTCTTCCGAATTAGTTTCTGTCCAATAACTAAAAAAAATGTTAGATTTTAAAATTTTTGAGTAGCTAGGTAGATGACATTTAAATACAGGTCATGTTTGAATTTGGAGTCTGCAAGTCAAAAATCAAAGGTCACAGCTTGTTATACATGTATGTGCAAATTGGTTTCTGCATTATAACTTGAAAAAAATGGTGTGTAGGTAGGCCTATATGACTTGTCAAGTTTGAATTCAGAATCTGCAGGGCAAAGGTCATAGGCCACAACTCATTCCGAAGTGGTTTCCACACAGTGATTTTGAAAAGATGAGATGGATTTTAATGATTTTTGGATGTGTACATTAAATAGATAACTCTGTAATATAGTTCAAGTATAAACTTGGAATCTGCAGATCAAAGGTCAAAAGTCATAATTCATTGTGCATATACATGTAATTTGATTCCACACAATTACCTACAGGTGTATTACAAAAAATGGGACAGATTTTAATAGTATTTGATGTATAGGTAGATAGAAAATACACACTCAGAGAACTAAGAAATGCTTCAAACAGCTTGTCTAAAAAATATTGTGCAAGTAAAGAGCGCCCTCTGTGGCAAAATAGAAATAATAATACATCACTGTCAAGGACATTATCTTAGTTTTCAAATCCTGTTTGTTCTGTTCAATTTGCTGGTTTTAATTAATCTTGATATGCTGAAATCACGATAATGGTCTGATGCTATCATTGACTGGTAAACTGGCACAATTATGATTTTATGATATCGTTAACTATCTCGAGATTAAATCAAGCAAATTGAACAGAACAAATTGCATTTGAAAGCGAAGACTGTGTCCTTGACACTGATGTGAAAATCATGTCACAAGTGTATTTTCTGATTGCCAAAGAGGGTGCTTTTCTCTTGCACAATTTTGTTGAGACACAGCATGAGTTGTGCAATCCTTTTCTTGAGTACTGTGTACGCTGAATATTTCGCGGTGGTTTTATTTTGGCTAATGTCGTGACTTACTGAACGCGAACATTTTCACTTTCTGACATTTCTGTGCAAAGTGAATGCAAATACAATAAAATCGTGAAAATATACTCTCGCGAATTCCCCATCTTGAAGCAAAAGTGCGAAAATATATGGATGCGAAATATACTAGTACATGTATGTCATATACAGTACATGGCTGCAGATACTGTGGAAATAAATACAGACTGTGTACCATTATCATCATTATGCCATAAAAAATAAACAAATTGAGATGACACCAGTATCCACCTGTTACTGATTGGATCACTATATGTTTATTAGGTTGCCATGACGATGGGATCATCCATGCAATTTGTAGTCGATTTCTCATCAGCCAAAATTGCCCTAATAAATCATTCAAGTCAAGTGTTCATATTGAGTTGGTGTCTGTATTGCTGTATCAGCCAGGCAACAGTGCACACACGTCCACACTGTTTCATCAGGCAATATGATGTCACGTACAATAAACTACATGTATAAATTTGCTTTTTGCTCTCTGCAAAGTAGGTGTGTAATATCTGAACTCAGTCATTGCTAAGTATAGACTGGTTCAGCTGTTAACTCATCACACCCCAAATTCTTCTGAGTCATTTCAAGCCCTTGGAAATGATTTGATTTCAATATAGCATTCTCCATAGACCTCAGTCTGAGATACATGTGGTCATGTGTCGTATGGTGGGACCCCCAAATACCTGGTGGCGTTAAATTTTTCAGTCCTCTTCTTAATTAAACTTGATGCATCAGAGCTATCCTTTATCCAATTATGATGAATTTGGGCTCATTCTGCAGCAAAATTATTCTGCTTTTGAAGTCTGATAAGCAATCTTGCATTACACTTTCTTTAATTAGCCAAAAATGCAAAAATGTTAATGAGGGTAAATCTGGTGGATAAGCGGAGGAGGATAAGCGGAGGAGGAGTGTGTACAATCTCTATGGAGAAATTGCAAATTCACATGTACTCTTTTGTTTTTCCTACTATTTGCAGCAGATAAGCTATCTTGGAGTTATGATATGCATGTGACTAACTTGACACATGTTGTACTTCTCAATTCTCAGTAGTAAAATGAAATTAATTGTCTTCTAAGTCATTAATTACTTAATTAATTACCAGTGTAGGTTATGCTTGCCATTGACTTGTACACGTTATGAAGCATGATAGTACTGCATGTAAGGACACACAAGTATGTTCACTTCAGGGCTACATTTTGGTTGAAAGTTTTAAATAGACTCTACTGATTCATTTATTAAACAATAATCTACTATTTAACCTCGAAAATTTGTTAATTAGGTTTAATAAATTGTTTTTTTAATTAGTGTAATTAATGTTTTTGTAACAAATGGCAACACAATTTTTAACATATTTTGTCACAGCCTGTATCACCCCATCTGAAAATCAAAAAGTAGTAAAACCATACATTTTCTTAAAGTTGAAAGTGTGCTTTTTCACAATATAACATCAATTTTGAGCCATGACTTAATTCTGACAAGTGTAATGAGTTGTCATCAATATCACAAAACTATACTTTTTTTGTGATATTGTAATTTTTTTAACACCCCTGTTATGCAACTGACTTGGATGATTCAGATTCTCTGCAAGTATAAGCTTCAGAATAACTGTATCACTTTTTGTGTTTCTGATAGATCTTTTTGGAGTTATATTGGTTTAAAATGCAAGATACGTGACAAAAATTCATTAATATTTGCGGTGCCTGTAACGCAAAGGGGGTCTCCACCATACGTACACCATGACCATGTAACAGTAGTTTACAGGTTTCAAGTGCTCCTACTTTTCCTACTTTTTCCTACTTTTTTTTACTCTCATCCTACTTTTTTCCCCAAAACTCCTACTTTCTCTTACTTTTTTTTGTAAAAACCCCGCGAAAATAAAAAAATGCTATTGATCATATAAAATGCTGGAGTAGTGAGTAGTCATTTCCTACGAAAATAAAAACAATGCTATTGATCATATAAAATGCTGGAGTAGTGAGTAGTCATTTCAGGTATTCACAGTCCTACTTTTCTCCTACTTTTAGCTCTTTATATCTTACTTTTCTCCTACTTTTTCCTAAATTTAGCTCCTATTTTTCTCCTACTTTTTCACCATGGTCCACTTGAAAGCCTGAGTTTCCAGTGGGTTAAATGTAGATTGATGGAAAGATGATCAGGGTACTAGGGATTGTTTCATAAAGTATTCAAGGTGATCTTCAAATCTCAAGTGAGGCTCAAAATTATTGTTAGCCATTTGTGGCATTATAAAATTGCTGAAAATATTGCTTTAGCTTGCGCAGGTCTACAGACGTCTGAAATTCTGGACTTGTTCTGAATGCATGACTTGTCATTATTTTAAGTCACGATTAAAAATGTAATTTCAACTTAACCCATTTAACAGGGCTCTACACTAACATTTTTTCCTACTTGCCCTTCGGGCAAGTGAAAATATCACTTTCAGATTTTTACTTGCCCGAATGATAAATTTACTAGCCCGAAAATAAATGATAATCATGAAAAACATAAAAAATTATTCTGCGTACTTTTAACCAATAAAGCCTTTTAGCATTGGATGTTTTATTTTAATTCTGGGGGTTGCCATAGGTGTGATTTATGAATCTAAAGACTCGTACAAAGAAGAAAATAATCATGAACTTTAAGTAAGTGGATTCAATACAAAGTTTTAAACATATTTTGTTTGTTTTTCATAAGATTTGGGTCATTTTTTACTCATTCCATGATCAAAATTTTACTTGCCCAATGGGGCAAGTAAATCTTAACATTTTGAGTTTTTACTTGCCCGACATGGAATTTTACTTGCCCCGGGCAAGCGGGCAAGTGCTAGTGTCGAGCCCTGAATTTGAGGTAATTTGATATCAAGATAGTAACATACATTCTGTATAGACCCCAGTTTAAGATACTGTATCTTATTTTTAGTCTCAAATGGTTAAAACTTTTTGTGATTCCCCCCCCCCCATTTAAAAATAAATGATTACAATTAACTAGTAAGGTACATGTAGGGGGTGGTCCACAAATTGCGATAAAATTGATTTCAGAATGAAGTAAATGTATGTTGTTGAAAGTCTGTAAAAGTTCTGAAATGATACTATTAAACTTCCTCCTTGTTTTAACATACATGTACATGTACATACGTGTACATGTACATGCACCAACTGCGAAGCGCTACTTAAGTCTAATTGGTTGGGTGACCTTACATGTATGTGATCAGTAACTATAATGATCATATTTCAATTAAGTTTTAATGTGTAGTGTACTGTATAAAAACATGTTTTTCTCTGCAACTGAAGACTGAAATAAAAGTGAATCCCTACATTTTTTTTTGAAAGTGGGGCTTCCACAATGTTGTACATTTTCTTAAAATGTGATGTTTGTTATTGTGCACACTCTCAACATGGTTCCTGAAAGAAACAAAATATTAGCAAAAATCATTTACATTTACTACTCACAGTTATGGAGAAAAATATAGATGGTTTTGGTGAAAATCATCACAATTCAAACTTCAAAATTATGATATCCATGCATTTAACCCATTCAATACTAAGACCACATACATGTATTTGTGGTTTGCCTTTTTATCTTGGAATGTGGCTATAATTACCCCATCTAATGAATATGCTAAAGTAAAGAAAAATATGAGCTATTCAATGAACTGGGTGCTACAATGTCATAATGAATATCCATTTTGTTATGATTTTTTTAATGAGATTTAACTAGAATATTTATAAACTTATCAAATTGGCAACGGCTGTTGTTATGATGAGGGTTTGGGTTGTTCCACTTTGTTAGTGCGCTGAATTTATATTGATTACTAATGAGAATCTGTTACGTAGTTTTTCTTTATTTATGTATTTAAAAGTGAAGTATTCACATCTAAGAATTATTTCTTCAGTCTTATCATTTCACAAGGAACATATAAATGACTTTTTAAATAAATTTTATCACTTACAATATAATTTAATTAGGCGAGTGTTTGACACATCATGTTACCCGTTATATATAATTGACTATTCCAGTATGTTGCCGATTTGATGAGCAAGCAAATTTGTAGTGATTATGTTACTCTAGACAGGCTCTAGTATTGAATGAGTTAAGGCACACAGTATTATTTTCAAGCACTTAGATTTCTATTAATCCGTTGGAGACTAATAACGAGATATCTTGGTCTTGGGTCTATGGAGAAAGCATGTGTATTGAAATCAAATCGTCTCTAACATGTTAACTATGTAAGTGAGTGAGTGAATTATGATGATACATGTAGGGTAAATTGGGGTAACTGGAACAGTGGGGTAACTGGAACACGGACAATATATTGGCCTCAATCAAGAATAAAATCTTGCAATATACTACCGAGTGTCCCACTTATCCCAACGCCATATGTTTGCTTTCGTTTCATACCTAAACTGGGTTACCTGCGCATGAATTGATCAGATAATGTCAATTTTTGATACCAACCATAAAAAGGAGGACAAAGTTGATAAAATAATACTAATTTAAGGGTTATAAATGCTAAATCTATGAATTTATTTCTTGGAGTCACAGAAAAAATTGAAAATGTGTTGTTATCTATAATCAAATGAATGCAGGAATGGAAGTAAATAGCGAAAATTCAGAGAAAATTATGCAAATTAGCATGTAAATGAGGTAATTGTTTACACGGGTGTTCCAGTTACCCCAACTGGATCCCCTTTG
>JZLH01S0005514.1:0-15742 GCA_001188425.1 Eucidaris tribuloides | reverse complement strand
ATACTATTCTAATTCAAATGTAGCGTTCGTTCATCCCCCTCAGCGCACCCCCTCCACTCCCATCCCCTCCATCCCCATCCCCGAAAGGTGCAGATATACATCTCTAACGGGTAATTTCCTCACGAGTTATTCCTTAACAGCAATACCGTTATCATTATTTTTAGACCTACATGTATTGTTTATCATCATCGATAGTACATGTACTGTAGTTGTATTTTTTTATTGTATGTTTGTGTGCATATGTGGGCATGTGGATGTATGTACGGTGTTACGGCACAAATTGTCGCCGGTGACAATATGTGACGCAGCGACAATTTGTGCCGTCAGGTTTTGAACAAATCGGTGCAAATTTTCGCCGGCAACAATTGTGGCGCTCTTGCGGATTCCAATTGTTTGCCTCAATGGCGACAATTTTTGCCACGAAAACAGAACCTAGCGGCACATATTTTCGCCAATCACTAAACATGTGTAATGTCTGTATGTCAGTTCGTGTGTGTATCTGTGTGTCAGTGTGTGTCATTGTGATCTAGTGGTGTCTTTCTGTGTGCACATCTGAATGTGAGTCTTTTTGTGTGTGCATGTGTGTCAGGTGTCTGTAGTAATATGTCTGTGCTGTTTGTGTGTATCTTCGTGTTTGTATGTCTGTGTGTCTGTTTGTGAGTCTGTGTAACTCCCTGTACCTGTATGCGTGTATTTGTCTGTGAGTTTCCCTTTGTGTCTGTGTGTGTCGTGTCTGCTTGTGTGTCTGTATGTGTTTGGGCTTGTTTGTGTGTTTCTGTGTGTTTTGTGTGTCTCTGTGTTGGAAGTGGATGGGGTGTATGGGTTAACATGTATACGGGCATTACGGGGGTGTGAATTTCTGTGTGTCTGTGTACGTGTTTGTCGTATGTGGCTACGTGTGTCTCTGTATTATGTATATGTGTCTGTGTGATTGTGTGTTATGTGTCCGCCTGTGCCTGTTTGTGTGTCTGTAAGTGTGTGTGTTCGTCTTTATGTGCATGTATGTGGGCGTCTCTGTGTATCTGCGTGTCGGCGTGACCATGTGTGTTTGTTTGTGTGTATGCATGTGTGTGTCTTTCTTTCTGTTTGTGTGTGACTTGGTAGTAGGTGTGGTGTGGTATAGTGGATGTACGTGTGTATGGCCTTGTGTGTATGTATGTGCATGTGCATGTGTGTGTGTGTTAGTGTGTGTGTTTGTGTCTGTTGTGTCTGAATGTGTCTGTGTGTCTATTGCTGCATGTATGTTTGCTTGAGTCTGTACGTGTATGTACGTATGCATGTGTCTGTGCATCTGTATGTCTGTGTGTTCGCATGTGTCTGTTTGTGTGTGTCTGTATGTGAACCTGTATTTTCATGTGCTTGTTTGTGTGTATGTGTGTCTATATTCACCAGTTTGTGTCTGCATGTGTCTGTTTGTGTGAATGTATGTCTGTATATGTTTGTGTATCTTTATTTGTCTTTGCTTGTCTGTGTGCCTTTATGCATCTGTTTGCGTGTCTGTTTGTGTCTTTGCATTTGCCTGTGTGTCTGTATGCCTTTGTATTTGTGTATTTCTGTTCATGTGTGTCTCTGTGTGTCTATCTATGGGTCTCTGTGCGGGAAGTGGGTGTGGGTATATGGGTTTCCTTGAATACATAGTTCAGATTCTGACCGATTTTTATGGTTTTATCCTCCCCGTATAACCGCACACAAGGGCTCGCGATACCCCGAGAATTTGCACGCCCGAAATTTTGTTTTTGTTTTCGGGCGTGCAAATTCTTGGGTGTATCGCCACCAAGCGGCAAAGAATGCACAAATCTTGTGTGCGTTATACGGGGGAGGATAAAACCGTTTTCGGGCGTGCAAATTCTCGGGGGTATTGCCACCAAGCGGCAAAGAATGCACAGGTCTTGTGTGCGTTATACGGGGAAGGACAAAACCAACAACAAACGGTCAGAATCTGAACTATTGAATACAGGGTGTGTGCATCTCAGTGTATGTATGTATCTGTGCGTCTGCATGTGTCTGTTTGTTTGTCTTTGCACATATCTTTGCATGTATGTGTGCGTCTCTGTATCTTCACACAGACACATTCATTAACACAAACACAAACATACACATAGAGAGACGTACACACAGACTCACATAAAACAGACACATACATGCACACAAACAGATACACACAGGTACACAAACACACAGACAAACATGCAGTAACGCTTACAGATGTACATGCAGACGGATACAAACAAAATTAGTGAATATTAAAACCCTATATTTGGTGATCCGCGTAAACGCGGATCACCATAGATTTCGTCAGAATTTTTTTCTTCTTCTTTATTCCTGTTTCTTTCTGGTCACCTTTCGTTCCGTCGATAACTCAAGAACGATAGTGTCAATAACCTTGTAACTTAACATAGTTATGTCTCATGTTAATACCTAGGCATGGCAACCTGGTCAATGTGATAACGTAGCTATGACGTCATTTATGACGTCATTAGTAAAAAAGCTAGACTTAACCTACATTTGCGATATCTCGAGCCGGCAGTCGAATAAAACAACCAAATTTGGCAAAGGTCAAGTTAAGGTCATGGGTCAACTTTTGGTCCAAACCACGTGCGCGCGCGCGTCTCCACTGGCGTGTACGGGCGCGTAGAAATATCATAATGCTCTAAATGACTTTTTATTAACAGTACTACATGTTTCAGGTCATTTGGAGCATTTTGTTGCGCGCGCGTACGCGCGCGTTTTTTCGCGCGCACCCCCTTCCCAAGGGAAAAACGTATTTTTTTCGATGAATTTAGATGTCTGACTGAATTCTACATCTATTGGAACCCTTTTCCGGCCACCTGGACCCAAAATATCGTTTACAAGTCAACAAAACTTAAATGCGCGCGCATGCGCACGTAGTGAAAGGCGACATTTTTAAATCACTCATAACTCTCTAGAATTAACGGTGACCCCTACTTTTTATTGCTTATTCTGATAGACTATGATGCGCAGATAGCGTTTCAGGCATCTGTTTTTATGCCAAAGTGTTGTTACGTCATCTATGACGTCACAAATAAAAATCGTATTTCGGGCATATCTCATGACTGGAGTCGAGTAACATAACCAAAGTTGGTACACAGTAACTTCAGGTCAAAGGTCGTCACTGGTCCTAATTATACCCGTCCACGCGTCGCGACGAACGCGTACGCGCACGTCGAATTTTGAATTAATATTTGATGGAGAATGTAAGGTGATAAGGTGATAAGGGACATATTTCAGCAAGCAGTGATACGTGATATAGATTGTTTGCCATTTTTTTTGTAGATTAAATGAACAGAGCGTTTACGCGGATCACCAATTCGTCTCAGTGACGAATTAAAATCTAGTTAAGATTGAAATTCCCACTCCCCCCTCCCCCCCCCAAAAAAAAGAAAATCAGATAATACAAACAGAATCAAGAGAATTAAGTCAATTAATATAAAACAATACAATGTTGAATTGTCTGAAAGTTCTACTACTTCCCCTTTAAATAATTTTCAGAGATGTTTAGTTGTATTTTTTTTTATTATTCAAATATATTTATCTATTTACCACAACTGATGTCATACTTGGACTTAAGGACTAGTATGTTACGTGGCCATCTGCTCAAGAGTTGAACAGTGTTCAGCAGGAATTCCATCGATTATCAAATTTCCCGGGGGTAGTGGGTGAAATAGATTGAACCCACGTCCGTTTGGATTGTTCACCACTTGGAGACACAGAGTATGCCTATATCAATAGAAAAGGCTTTCACAGCCTTAACATCCAACTGATCTGTGATACACACTTCAGAATAAGGAATGTTGTAGCAAGATGGCCGGGATCCTGCCACGATAGCAGAATTCTTGAAAATTCTGCATTGTGCCTTCCATTTGAAGAAGGTCATCTCCCCGGAATTCTGCTTGGAGATTCTGGATACCCGCAACGGAAGTGGCTCATGACTCCATATCGCCATGCTGATCCACCTTCCCACAGAAACTACAATGAGTAAGATTCCCCATTCCAATGACTCATTTCAATAAATCAAAAATCAATTATCAAACAATTAAAAGCATTGTTTGAAATGCAATGTATTTAAATTATCTTTAAGAAATTGTTCTTTGAAAATGTCATAAAATGAAAAGAATTACTTTCAATGAGTCAAAAGGATGAAAATTCAAACGGGTAGATATAGATTTCGTGTCTGTAATGTTGATTCTTATAATACATGTAAATTAAAGATACAGGCTAACATTGTGGAGCTTCCAATAAAAAAAAATAGTCCAACTGTGATATCTGAGCTACATAGCAGTGTTTAAATGGACAAATGAACACCCTAGAATTCATAAGTTTGGAAAGACATACTGCCACTGGCAAAACAGGAAGGATCAAGCAAATAGTACTCGGACCAAGTACAAAATAGCCTAGATCTATACAAAGTAAATCCGGTCAGCTTGAGTACTCAGAGATTTTCACATTTTAAAGCACTAAATCATCATTTTAAAAGACACTTTTTATCAGAACTTCATTTTGAGACCTTATCAAAAACAGGTAAGCATGGAGGATTATGTAGCTCACATTTTCTTTTTAAATTGTGGTCTTTGTTAGCCTGTGGCTTTAACTGATTTGAAATAAACTCAAATGATCAGTCAATGTTTCAGACATAAATAATTTTTACTTCAATACTCTTTAAAATTTATTAACATGAAACTACTTTCAAAGTCTTCTAATAAAAGACGGCAGCTACAATAAATAATAGATTACTCAAATTTCATATATCTCTTAAAATACGCAAATAACTTTGTATATCTACTTACTTACATACTGGAAAAATAAATCTGATTACATTTATGTACAGATGTATCACATATTCCACCGGAAAATGCATATGCTATATATTACATATAAATAATTACAATTTCAAATGTTTCTTTTGAAATAATGATAATTTCATAAATATACTTTATCTACTTAATTGCTAGAAATAATTTATATATTGGTAAATTTTATCAAATAGTATTCATTCTTCATATTTTACATGTTCATTTAAAAAAAAAAGACATACATAAACTTCTGCAACTCTGACACAGTCATAGTTACACTAATAGCTCTTCTGAAATAATTTTGTCAGTGAAGATATATAATAGTACTTACTACTTAGTTCTGAAATTACAGACAAAGAGTAAATTTATAGTCATTTTGTGTACTTTATGTCTAAAATATAATGGATTTTAAATTTCAAAACACTGCGTGATAAATGTGTATAATTTAATTGAAGGGGTTATCATGGTGTCAAAGTGAAACTAAAGATATATCACAAAATATAACCTTTGACTTGTATCCACTAAATATAAAAAAAACAATCATGTAATCATTGCATAACCTTAAATTGTAGTTACTTGTACACTGTACTAGTACTTCAGTAAAGACAGAGTAAGGGATTTGCACGTCAGAAAATGGTAAAATGAATGAAATCAGCTCAAATCGTTCACAATGTGAAGATTAGCATAAATAACCACCTGTCATAGAACCTTTGGGGGGTAGAATACATAGTTTTGGTGAAAATCTGGACAATCAAACTTCAAAATTTACAGTGACGTTGACGTGTACGGGCCATTCCGAAATTGTCCAATCAGCCGTTAGCCGAAGGTTGCGCGAAGTTTAGCTGTTTAACCAATCATTGTCTCTGTTGGTGTTGCGACATTGAGCAAAATCCAAACTCGCGGAAAGAATAATATTCTGGTAACATATCATTATTAGTTTTTCTCATGAAACAACAAATTCATGGATCTCAAACTTTCAACACACCATTAATAAGTACTAAGCTACCGTTTGGTATTGATAATGAAGGGAAGTAATGGACTTGCAAATCCCTGGCACAATCTTTAACCCCTTGGGCTCGATGCTATACGGCACTGTTGTTCATTGAGAGACGACGTGATTTCTACGTGGTTGACCATGACGGGAATATAAACCAATGTTTTCTTATAAAATTCCGCACAGAATATTTATTTTCTTGATTTATACGGGTCAGAAATGTGCAATGTTTGGGACAGATACATTAAACAATAAAAGTCTTCCGTTAATCTAATGTTTAACCAAAAATTTGGTCAAAGATTGTGGGCTTCTGTAGAAGCCCGTCGTCTCTGAGTGTGCAATGCAATGGGCTTCTGTACAAGCCCGTCGTCCCCAAGGGGTTAAATAGAATCAAACATTGACTAAGTGGTTCTTAAATTGTTACAAGATCGAGTTGAAATGTATTATACTGTATAGGAACCTGGACAGTCACCTTGGAAATTTTAACTTCAACATATTAATTTCTTATTACTGTAACTTTAATGCAATCTTTCAACAAATTCCATTACTAATTGCAGATTACAAAAATGATAATGGAT
This sequence comes from Eucidaris tribuloides, assembly GCA_001188425.1. Classification (NCBI taxonomy): domain Eukaryota; kingdom Metazoa; phylum Echinodermata; class Echinoidea; order Cidaroida; family Cidaridae; genus Eucidaris; species Eucidaris tribuloides. The sequence continues at coordinate 9,359 of JZLH01S0005514.1, read as the reverse complement.
GGACAAACAAATGTACACATGGAATGGTGTCTGGACAAATTGCTTTAACAGGCAACCTGGATTATACTCAATATCATGTCAACCTCCAGTGAGCCATTTGATTTTGAAAAGACTTTCACAAATTTTGCAAAATGTAAATTTTAATTACAATGAAATACTGAATCAATCTAAGTCAAGTGAACCATCAATGAAAAAAGAAACAATGGAAAATGAATTTCACTTCTTGTTGTCCATTACTTAACTGCATTTAACAATTTCTTATATTCTACAGAGCTCATCGTCATGGAAGAGTTGTAATTGAGCAAGCCAACGGGCAGTTGAAGCACAAGTTCCCATGCCTAAGGAAAGGTCTTCGAATTGCACCAGAACGTGCCTGTAAAGTAGTGGTTGCATGTGTGGTGCTGTTCAACATCAGCAAACAAATCAATGACCCCTATCTGGGAAAACAACATCGGCTTCTTGATGTGGATGTGCCTGACTACAATGGGCCTGCAAATGTACCTGGCAACATTGCTAGAGATGTGCTCACTGCAAATTACTTTTAATTATCTCTATCCACATGTAATGCATGTAAACACAACTTTCTGTTTTCATAATAAAAACAACAGAAACTTCCATAATTCAATTAATTTGTAAATAAATAAATTAATGTATAATCATAATTGGAAATAATATTTCAGTGAACAAATGTGAGGTTTGTTTTTTTTGTAAACTTCTTGCATTACACATTACAGGTTCAACAATTGAACGTGTATTTTAAATTTATTTCAAATACTTTAATAAGAATTACATGTATTTGGAACAATTATATTGTCAACATACACTATGTGCTCAATGAAAAAAAATTGCAAAGAGCGAACTCTGAGTTGCAGAATGCAGATAACAGCTTGAACAGAGAAATATACTTAACATTTTTTGAAAGTTATGCTCTCACTGGGATGGTAAATGTATGCTCCTATAAACATTATTAATGCATACAGAGAACTATAAAGTATCACACACATAAGTATACGTGATGGAATTTTGATAAGTCTTATAAAGTAACAATTGATCAATTTTAATTATATTTTTTCAGGTTTTTGTTTTCTTACTATATCAAAGACAGTTAGAGCATAGATGATTATATATATAGATTTGATTTTAACAATGTACTCATCATTCAATTTGGCATCTAAGGTTGTACAAAGTGCAGTCTACACTGTAGTGTCTATAACATTTCAATCATCATGTTTCATGGATTCATTTTATTGTATTTAAATATGAATGGATTAGTAAATATATCACTCTTTTACAGTAAATCTATGAATGATGTAGTTATGCTTATGCCAAATGCTCACCATTGAGAGAGTATAGATTTAACAATGTTGACATATATTATGTAACAGTCTATTTGCTGTTCAAACACAAATGTAAATGAATAAGTGAGTTCTGGTATATATAACTTCAAAATGCAAGCATGCCTTGTGCATCAGGCAATGCACTTGGAATGGAAGTAATTATTCCGTGTCTCATATTGCTCTACTTGTACTAACATTCACAAAAACAGATCATTGGGTTTTGATGCTTAGCCTACAGGAATATACATCATGAAATATTTGTCTTACTTGAATAGTTTACAAGCCTATTTAGGAAATGAAAGCTAGTATTGACTAGACACTGTGATTAGGAAAATTGACTAAAAAAGTTTCACTTTACAATATAAAATAAGGCTTTGTATCAAGTCTTGGAAAAGTGGAGAGAAATCTTCAGTAACAATTCTGACAATTGCAAGTTATTGTTCGGTTTGGATAGAGTTCAACAATCCAAAATTTATTGGAGAAATGGGTGGGATTAATTTTTCGATGTTGCTGTTTATTTTTTTCAAAACTTCTATCATTTCTTTTTGTAGTTTCAGTTTCTCCTCTTTATAAGTTAATTTTTGCCTCTCCATGTCTGCGATTTCGATGTTCAGCTGAAGAAGGCTGACTTCTGAGGTTGAATTTTTTACTTCTCGCTTTCGTTTCCCCTTGGATGTTGTCTTTCGTTTTCTCTTGTTTCCCCCCGTTTTGAACTCTTGGGACTCTTGTTGAGACTGTAGAAAAAAAAACAACAACACCAAAATCAAAATTAGCATGTTACATGTAATCAAATTTGTTTACCTTTATCTTCTTAATTTGAGTGCATTATATGATTAAAAATTGTATATACAGTACTTCAAATAGCACTGACACATTAGCAAAATAGGATTACTTATTTTAATAACCAAACATGTTTTGTCATCGGACGATCAACAAATATCTTGAGTACAGATTAATCTAACATGTGGCTATGTACTGAAAAAACAACAACAACACCATCATACTTTCTTTCTGCAAGGACCATCAAATGATGATCACTGCGCCATTTGGGGCGTTTTGTTATGAAGCGTAATATAATTTTATATGTAAGTCTAAATTAGGATACTGTACGGTTGACAGCCGGTCTCAAATACAATGCATTTTAAATTTTACAGCCTTGTTTACGTTACTATTTTGGGTTATTATACTCATTGAGGATAGTACATTGATATCATCTTTATTTGTTAAAGTCTATATTCAGTCATACTAGCATGATTTTGAGTAGGGCATAATGAATGACATCCTGATTTTAATGAAGAGTTGTGTACCTCATATAAAATGTACATGTACACATTCTTATGTGAATTTTTAACATGAGATGTAACCACCAGACACCTTCAAATTTCAAATCAAATACAAAATATTAAAATGTAAAATGTAAATATTTTTGATGGATCATTAAGTACATTATATCCATTGAATTTTGTTATTGATCAATCAGTTCATCACTTCTTGAATGGAAATTTGAAATGAACCTATCATTTTATTAAGATTTCATGATCTTGTCATTTTTAAAGGGTCATTAATGTTACACATATTGCTTTTAGCACACTTTCACCTGTAGACTACTACAAGTCCTGACATTGTTGATTGCTTGGTTTCATCATCACACCATCTCCAAATCATAATAATTGGAATTGAGAGGTTGCAAAGTACAATGTAGTAGTTTATTTATATGATGTAAATATTACAATTTAAACGTGAGTTATACGGTTACAGAATCATCAAATAAACGTGTGTACTTACTGATTCAGTTTCAGTAGTAGTTGTATCTTGTTGTTTTGAGGCAAATCCTGACACTCCAGGTTTCTCATCAATTGGGACCACTGCTTGGCAAAAGGTCATACTACTGGTAGCATCCTCTTCAGTAATGGCACACTTCAGTTCAGTGGGGGGCCCAGTTTCTGTGAAGCCTGAAGGTGTCACACCTTGTGTTACAGCAATAGGTAAAACTTCCAAAACAGACTCGTAGACATCATTTATCGGAGGTTGTGGGCCTCCACCTTAAAGGAATTAAAAAAAAATGGTATTTTAGCAATTATGAAAGGTGCAGTGTTATATTCACTTTGATACATTACATGAAATTGGGCAACTGACTTTCCTTTAATATTCTTTTCTTTCTTTCTTTGTTTTTTAAATTTAATTTATTAACAACATAACACAATGTTGAACAATGAACAACACTAATCAGTTTGTGTTTCATCTGGTGAATGCAAAAATATTACAAGTTTCATGACAACATAATTTGACAAAATAGAAAGTAGGCATACTTGATTTATACAGGTGTCAACACATAACAGGTGGTTACAGAAAGATTAGCTGCAGACTGAATTAAAATTATTAAATTTATTAAAATCGTTTGGAAAAAATAGATGTAACAAAACAAATGTATATTCCATTTACAGGAATCATGTGAACCAGAGATACTATTTACAGTCTTTCATTAAAAACAGTAGAAATGTAATAAAATTGATGGCCCACGAGTCTCACCTGATATTACAATCAATAAAACATTTAATATTACCTTTTGACCCCTAGATGACCTTTGATGTTACTTTATAGGTATCATATATGTGACAATACCCTATGATCATACGTTACAATTTTGATCACAACTGATGCCAAAAAATGAGCTAAAGTTAAACAAAAACTTTAACATTTTTGTAACTCATGTCATTTGACCTTTTGACCCCAACATGATCTTTGAACTCATTACTGTATCTTTTTCAACACAAATGTGGTATTACCTAGGGATCATTTGTACCAAGTATGAACACAATTGATGCAGAAATAAAGAAATGAGAACAAGTTAAACAAAAACTTTCACATTTTCTTAACAGACTAACAGACCAACAGAAAAAAGTGATTAATTAGGTCTCTGCCGAACTTCGTTCAGGCGAGACAAAAAATGAACAAAAAAAAATGTGAACTAAAAAGAATACATGATAATGGACTTTGGCAATAATTTCTGAGATAAATAATCTCCAAATTATATATGCATGCATGATTCGTCATCATTGCAAGCCATTTCTTCATGCTGTCATGCAAATTGAAAGGTAAAATTGTAACACTTGGTTTTGATGGGGAAAATGTCTTTGTAAATGGAAATTGTAAGAATAACTGAAAGTGAAACTACTAAATTAAAGAATGTTTGTTTCTGAAAGAATAATTTGAGTAATTACAGAATTAGGGTTGCAAAGGGTTGGAAACTTTCCATGGAAAGTTTCGGGAATTTTCAATGAGCTGGAAATTTTGGGAATTCTGGGAATTTTCATATTTAGCATGTTAAATGGAAAATTATTTCATTTTTGGAAAATTTCATCAGTAATGTGTTGTACAGCACTTCTTCACATGAATGAAATAGTTTTTACTTCTTTTTGGGCTTGCCTGAGCCTTTGATTAGGAGAAATCAGCTCAAATGAGAGACTGCACACATTACACATGCGTGGAAGAGATGTACTCTGTGAATTACATTATCTGATCCCACATTGTATAGTACTGTAAATGTGTGCAGTGCATCTACATGAAGTGAAAAATGCCACTAAAATGTTTATTTCATTGAGTGGACTTGTCCAACTTATTGCTACTCGTTCATGAAGTTTGAGTACATGTAAGAGTGCATCAGGCTGGTGCAAACATTAGATGTTTTGCTGGATGCACTGATATTATGTACACGTAAACAACAGCAAGTTATGGACCCAAGAACTGTTTATAAACAAACATAAATCACTATTTGGCTTCTCCTTTCTTCTTTCTGTTATAGACTAGAATAGATGATTTGATATCATGATATTTCTGATAGTAGATAAATAATTGTTTCAATTTTACACCGAAATGCTAAATGTATGAAAATAAGCAAAGTTGCCAAAAGTTGCCGAAAATTCCCAATATTTCCGGAAATTTTCATGGAAAGTTTCCACATTGAAAATTACCAGGAATTTTGCAACCCTATACAGAATGGTTAAATTTTAGGAAACTGAATCAAGACAACCCAGATATCTTGCTCCAATCACAGAATACAGAACAATGAATTAAATGACAACATAAAAACTAGATGAAATTTGTGTCCATTTTTGAAAACTTTTATGTAAAAAGGTTTTTAAATCATATTATGGAGTATTTCTTACTCTGGGCAGTCCATGCATAAGTTAACATGATACCCAAAACTTCAAAAACATAGTAGGGGCCTACCCCATCAAATTTGGTATTTAATTCAAGCTGAAAGTAAAAAAAAAAAAAATTATTATGAACTCAGAATTACATTTTTCTTGCATTTTCATATTCAAGAATCAAGGTTAATTACTAATTCATTTATTGCCTGAAAATGTTTAAAAAATACAAGTGAAATCTTTTCCGCACAAAATTCAAAATTGATAACAACATCCCCATAATTAAAATTTATATTATAGTTCAGTTTCAAAAAAATCAATGCAAATACCCAAATTGCATACTACATATTTGTTACGCTTCAATGGTCCTAAACAATTGTCTTTTTTTGCGTCATTCCATTATCGAAAACACAAATTTTTCAACAAATTTGATTAGTAAATATATCACCCTTTACAAAAAATTTATGAATAGGGCAGTTATGCTAATGCCATGTGCTCACCACTGATTTGATTTTGACCTTGAATATCAATTATCAAAGAAAATTAATACTCTATTTTCATATCCTTAAAGCGTGCAGTCATGTGATGATGTGTTCATCATTTATGTGAAACTGATTTACAATTTTTCAAATCAATGTACTGTCAATGAATACATTCATGAACAAAGAATGTATAACGAAATACTAATAATAAAATGACTCATTACATTAATCATCAAACAAAGATTTAGCATTTTGTGTATTTTTCAAAATATAGGTTTTTAATGAAATTCATATTTTACAGACATGTCCTTCATACATTCTGTAAGGAGATGAGACTGTTTTGTGGTGCTGCTGGATAGATGCAAAAAGATAATTTCTTAATATTGAGTAAGCTTTGAACAATGGAAATTCTGCACTCTTTCCTTTCTGTTAGTGTTCTGTACAGTGTGTCTCAGAAATAATTGTGCAAGTCAAAAGTGCCCTCTTAGGTAATGAGAAGAACATTTTTCTAACGTCATGCTTACATCACCATCAAGGGCATAGTCTTAGCTTTCAAATACTGTTTATTCTGTTCAGTTTGCTTATTTCAATCCTGAGATATGTTTAGTTAACAATGAAAAGGTAAAACCACAAATGTGCCACTTTTACAACAGTCAATATAGCATCTGGCCCTCTTCCAGTAATAGTGACACAGTTGTAATTCCACCGTTTTGTTGTTTACAACATATCTCGAGTTAAAAACAAGGAAATTGAACAGAACAAATAGCATTTAAAATTTAAACTTTGCCCTTGGTGTTGACATAAGCATCTGTCAGAGCATTATTCTTTTAACTATCAACGAGGGCGCTTTTCACTTGAACAATTTTTTGAGATGCGCTGCAGTATGTCTCAAAAAATTCTGCAAATAAGAAGCGCCCTCTTCGGCAATTAGAAAATCCTCTAGTGACATTACGCTTACATCACCGTCAAGGGCAAAGTTTAAATTTTAAATGCTATTTCTTCTGTTCCATTTCCTTGTTTTAATCTCGAGATATGTTGTCAACAACGAAAGGGTGGTTTCACAATTCTATCAGTTTTACTCGGCACTGAAGTAAAAGTGGCACAATCGCGATTTTACCATTTCTGATTCAAACTAACATATCTCAAGATTAAGACAAGCAAATTAAACAAAACTAACAGCATTTGAAAGCAAAGGCAATGCTCTGTACGTTACGTAAGCACCATAAGAGTATTTTCTAATTGCCAAAGAGGGCGTTTTTCACTTGCACAATATTGTTTTGAGACACACTGTATTTCCCGAATGTAGAAAGATACCTGGGTTTCAGGTAAATTTAAGTTAATAATAGAGACTTAAATTTCTTCTAAAGTATACTCAACCTGTGACATTCCTTCCGTTCCTTTCCCTCTTATATTTTTTTGCTCGATGGGCAAGGTCCTGCCATTTTTTTCTGCAGCCTTCCATTCCGCCATGATCTACAGGACTGTCCCCAACCTCCCCAACCCTTTCAGCAACTTCTGCCCATGCTTTTCTTTTTCTCCCTTCCACACCATGGCCCCCACCACTCCCAAATAATACATTCCCTTTATCTTTAACATAATTTATAAGTGTGAATATTTCCGTCTGAGACCATCGAGCACGTCCAGCAGTCAGTTTCTAGTGGTAATAAAAAAAAAAGTTGAGTTGGCATCACTGTTGTAGTTAGACAGTGCAAATTTTGTTCTTTTTTTTCCAGTAGAGGCCGTATGGGGTCTGCATAGCTCTGCTTATGGCCACATACTTTAGCACACCTTCTATTACATGTAAATACAAGCATCCCGCTGCCAGCGGCAGCGGGATGCAACTGTACCCATTTGCTCTCGTAGGTTGTCACATCGATCCGATGTGAGTTTGATTGCGGGGCTTCTTCCCACAATCACGTTAGACCATGTGTTTACTACTGATGTTTTCCTACTCAATTAAGGAATTACAATTTTTAAAAAAATGGTATAACTCACCCAAATCCGGGATTTTGTTGTGCATTTGTAATCCACGCATCTTCACTGCCCGTGTATTAGCTATGGGAGTCGCTCGCAGTGATTCTTGGGTAATGTAATCGCACGCATGCGCAGAACGTGGATTTGCGAAGCTGCCATTTTGAAATCCCGGCGAAAACATATTCCCATGCAAATTAGAGGGGAAAAGACCTACATCAACGAACTCGTATGACTGTAAGAAGGCAGGTGACTGAAGAGGACCATACCCACAAGTGGCAATGTGAGTATGATCTTAAATTGTTCACGTATTTCATCAAAATCCGTCATGATCAAACAGACATGACGGGAAACCCTACCGCAGTACGAAGGTATAGGCCAGACGCCGTGCTGTACGCACGGCGTCTGGACAGGCTAACCTTCTATGTACTGTATGTGGTCCTGAGGCTGAGCAGAGCTCAGAGCTATAGGACCACATGCGCCCTCTACTGGAAAAAAACGAACAAAGTTTGCACAGAGTTACTTGAATGCAACAGCAACTACATAAAACTGCTGTCGCTAAATTTAACGAGGGAGGGTGACAGGAAACTCATATCATTAAGTTTCATTAGCCTTATATGTTGAGGTAGACTAATTGGTAAACTATCCATTTGGAACAATATTTCAGTATAATTTTTTTAAGAAAGGTTAATTTCCGAGCACATTCTTGAGCTACGACTGCATGAAACAATCACTCATTACTTTGTACACAAAAGTATAACGTTAGAGTTTTCCCCATGTGATGTGTGCGCGTCGTGACTGGTTTAATTAGAGTCTAAATCTGTTTAATAGATGTCTGAATGTAGATCTAAATGTTTTTCTAGATTAGCCATATCAAACCCATATTTCCATTTTTAGATCAAGTAGAAACGGAATTAATCCAATTCTACGTACATTAGACAGGTTTACAACTTTACAGAAACGGAAATAATACTTACATGAATCACTATATCATGGACTAAGGACGGTCTACGCGGATTAGCGCCGATAGTGTTGTTCAAGTGTCAGTGGAATTTATCAATTTGCCGAAGTCAGTCGAGTAAAAAAAAATAGTATGACGTAAACTTAGAGACACACAACAATTATTGTAGCACTATAATTATATTCAAATGGCTTTCGTATGAATATTTACCTCGTTTTTAGTCACTGTATCGTCTGCGAGCTCTGTCGCCATGGTCGCGGACATCTTGGAGAAATGACGTATCTTTGCGATCGGGCTCGTCCATGAATATTAAAAGTATTTTTTGTCGTCGCTAATTGCGATGGGTTTAGTGAAATCCAAATTCATCACAAACGAAGATAGCGATGACGTTGCGATGGATTTGGATTTGCGATCAATTTGGCGATGATCGCTAAAAATCGATGTTAGTGAAATCGGCCCC
>JZLH01S0005494.1:13673-27560 GCA_001188425.1 Eucidaris tribuloides | reverse complement strand
CACACCCATTTTAGCTGTGGAAACGTTACGCCCGGGGAAAAAAATGACTTGGGATTTCGAAAGAATTGTNAACCCCCCCCCCCCTTGCTGATCGAGTTTTCGACGGCTGGATTGATCTGGAAAACAATTTGAGTTGGGATTTGAAATGAAAAAAAAATGACCCCCCCCCCTCCCGATGAGCCACTTTTTGACGGCTGGGCTAACCGGGAAACAATTTGGATGTATCTGGCCAAGGACGAACACCCCCTTTGCAGAAACCTGCGTAGGTCTACGCTTCTTTCCATAAAATTCTCTCACTGCCAAGGCAATGGAAGTTCAGAGAGTTTATGAGAAGAGCTTACTCCCAAAGGTGCTCATTTTCCACCAAAAAAATGAGTTATTAGCATCGAGCTAATTCTAGGGAAGGCGTCATGGCTTAGTGGATAAGACTTCCGGGCTTCCCGACTAGAGGTCCGTGGTTCGAACCGGTAGGGGTTGTGTCCTTGGGTAAGGCACTATACCCCCATTACCCCACCCTTAGATAGGACGTAAAGTTGGAGATTCTGTGTTGAGACATAATACACCTCAGCACGTTAAAGAACCCACGCACTTCATCGAAAAGAGAAGGGTGAAAACCTGAGTGTCGTTTCGTGGGGCTGGATGCCTATATGGGTAATAGTAATTAGATTCGCTTTTCTAGTCCCTGTCATCTGTGATGATGGCACATCAATAATAATAAAGGCTATAGTATAAAATATGACGACGAATTCCTGAAGCAATTATAAAATATTTTGGGTTTTAATTTTATTTTTTCAATAAGGCCGCGTGTACAGACCCGATGGGCAAAGTTGAATTTTCCTCAAAAGTTGATAAAGTGGTTGTAGTGCCTTTTCATATACATTTACGCCCACTGATACTTGGTAGAGTTAACAAGAATAAGACTCGACACGTATATTTTTGATTGAAACTATCATCAAGAATTCCATAATAAAATTCAACAATCGCTGACATCACTTAATTCGAATCATAATCTTAATCTTGGCTTATTGGATCGGATGAACGTGTTTCGTTCTCCTTGACTAATTGGGCGTTGAAACCTTTATGTGAGGGTATAACGCTAGCCTAGTTTAAGCTTTCTTGCCTATAAGCGTCTGTTGGAATGTGTATCTAAAGTAAAATACGCGTACGCATGTTGAACAAGAAAGTTATCGTTGAACTCTTTCTACTTTACAATATCTTGAGCTCCCTCATCCTTTGTGCTACCAGTGTTTCTGATAAAGGTATAAAATAAAGCCCTGAAAATGCAGTTGATAACGTTCAAAGTACTTTCCAAAAATGAAAATCAATGAGCGACTATTCGAGTTTTTCCCAATAGACTGCTGCGTTATATATATTTTTTTTGTCCCCTGGACATCAATTCATGTGCTGATATTCATCTATACATATTTACTCACTCAAAAGTTTTGTTTTCTAGTGTGATTCCATTCAAACACTATCATGTAAGTCAGGTGTCAAAGTTTCAGAAGTTTTAAATGGGGATTCAACCATTTTATCTGTAACTCAAAACGATTATTTGAACGATATTGATGTATTAATTGCCTTGGAGTGACATAGAGATATATATTGATTATATTGACTTTCTGTTCGAGTGTTCAAAATACTTTTATCAGTTCACTGATCCAATCTCCTTTTTAATAAGAGTGTCTTGTTCTTTTCACTGGTTGGATAAGCATTATTTGCGGGCATTACGCAAACAACGATTAATTTTACGCACGCTTGTGTTTTGGCTCGTTAGCGTACGGTAGCGTAAATAATTCGCTGGTACTTCTTTTTATTTCCTATCAAACGGAGTAACGGTTTCGAATAGTCGATGAACTGCAAATCGAAAAGCCGCGGAAACATTCAGATAACAGTTACCTGTCTAACATGTCTAAAGAGGTCGCGACATGATTTGGAGCAGTAAAAGATGCAACATAATTCAAATGACTTTGAAAATATCATACAGACAACTTACTGTGAAGGGCGTATAAATAAAAAGTTTCCTTAACCCAATTCATGAAACTCTTACCAGTGCATTGCTGTAGAAGTATACATGTAAATAAAAATGGTAACTTACTTAATTTATCATCTGTGACATAATGCAATTCCATGGTATTTCACTCTCCTTCATCACAATGAAATCCGACCCATATACTACATCCCAAACCAACCCGCTCCAACCCACTCCAATATAATTCATCACAATCAAACTCAACCCATATCGCCATAATACAATCCGATTTAATTCGATCCGATCCAATATAGCTTCATACCCTCCTTTAAAGTAAAACAACCCATCGGTCCTTATAACATAGAAGCACACAGGCAAGGACGTCATATTGCAAGTTAGTTATCAAAATCATTCTTCAAATGCTAAATATTGCCCGAAATGCCTCAAATCTTACTCACTAAATCCGCAGACATTTTATTTACTCAATCATATACACATCACAGTGCTAAAACAGTACAATTTCAAATTGTTTTCGTCGTATTAAAGCCCCAAGGAAGACGTTTAATAAGCTTACAGCAGTGTACGGCAATAATATTCTTCAATGATAGTCATGCCTGCATCTACACAATTCAGAAGTTTGTGACAGAAATTATAAACCCATGATAGACCCCTGTCGAAAACTAACTTTACGGCCCCTTTTCGCATGCATGCAACGTTTACGATTTGGGGCGTCCGATTTTAGCCGAAAGACGACAGAAGGGATTGACGTCCAAAATATGGGAAAGCAGGGGTTTAATATGAATTTTGCAGTAATTACGTTTGCGTAATGTACAATTATTGTGGGGGAAACTTGATCAAATCTATAGCAGAAGTCAAACGGTAAGAGCCGTCCGAACCCGTATATTATTGTCGTAATACAAGAATATCCTACGACAGTCCTGCGTTACTCGGTGTCGTACGATAATCGTATAAGATTACTACTGGGACTGCCCTCAGTAAAACGTCGAAAAAAATCTCGCTGGTTTCGCCGCTGAGGAGATGACGTTGCATCGAAACTTTTCATTTATATCACCCGTGTCTAGATCACATTTTGCCCACGATGACCTTATGGAGCTCGTAAACTCATCGTATATTCCTTACGTACGACCTCCCTAACGCGGCAAGCTTTGACTGTACGATTCTCGTACGATTTTACGGGCTCCCTATACGAGCATCGTATAGTCTCTACGATTTTGCTTAGTATGAAGTTTAACATTTTTTTGTTTTTAAATCGTAAGCTCGTAGCCCGTAGGCGTATCGTAGATGACATCCTACGATCGACTCGAGACATTGTACCGAGGCTGTGCGCTGATCGTCCAGTCATCGTGCGATATCGGCTATTGTAGTGGATACTTCAACACTCAAAATGACATAATGGCTATATAGTCAATCTCTTTGCAGTCCCTGCACGATATCGTACGTTCTCTGTATGATATTGTGTAATCTCTGTACGATATCGAACGATATCTGTGAAGAGGCCGAGGCCGAGGACGGCAGGGCTATCGCGCGATGTGTTCACATTATCTACATGCATCGTGCGATTTCTTGCACGGGCCCTTGATTTCGGGCAGGTGCAGAGGCTGTATGGAGATAGTACAGCTAGCGTACAGAGATGGCGCTATAGCCCTGCAGTCTCCTCGGCCCCTTCCCAGATATCGTTCGCTATTGTACAGAGAACGTCGATATCGTGCAGGGGCTGCACAGAGATTGTGTATAATCATTGTGTTATTTTGAATGTTGAAATACCCACTACAATAGCCGATATCTTAAGATTACTGTACGATCAGTGCACATCCTCGGTGCTATGTCCTACGTCGATTGTATGATGCCATCTACGATAAGTCTACCGGCTACGGGCTTACGATTTTAACCCGTTGGAGACGGTGTGATTTCACTTTAAAACGCATTTTCCATAGAATCCTACACGAGTCAACTCGTACTTATTCTCCAACGGGTTAAAACTTTGTCAAACTTCACATTAAACAAAATCGTAAAGGCTACCATGCCCATAGGGATCCCGTAAAATCGTAGGAAAATCGTACAGTCAAAGCTTGTCACGCTAGGGAGATCGTACGATATGGAAGATACGATGAGTTTATGGGCTCCGTAAGGTCAATGTAGGCCAAATCTAGTCTGCAGGCACAGACTTTATTTTTTACAGTACCTTGAGCCAAGACTAATCTTGTTGGTCAGTGCTTGTACGGAGTAGCTATAACACAGGGCCTATGGAAGAACTAGTCTGCAGCACAGATTGTTCAGACCCTAATTTGCATAGCACGACGGACAAAGGTTTGTGCCTGCAAACTAGGCCAAATGTGCCCTATATATCTGCTGTTTATTTACAGGTATCGTATGTATTGCTGCCCCAACAAACATTTTATTGTTACCTGAATAGAGAACATTCATGAACGAATATTTATATGAATAGCAATGAATACCACATCAGTCTAGTGTCTCCATCTCTTCACTAAACAAATTTCAAAAAGCGAGAACAACAATACTATAATTCTCACATCAGTAGTTCTGTTGTATATTACGTGCAAGTACATACCTGTTTTTAGTTTCAGTATTCAATTCCTGTGCCCAGTTTGAGGAAATGCACGACGGTTAACATACATGTACATGTATGTTAAAGGATTCAGCGTTATCGATGCTGCTAGCTGATAGTACATAACATCTGATCTTACATTTTCGTATTTCATGCTATGTCATACCGAGTCACTGGGTAAGTGTACACTTTATATAGCGTTCAGTGTGGGAATTATCTATTTATGTACATTTTAGATATAAACTACCTCGATGTATTGTTTGACAAGTTATCGTAATGTGTTTTTTGTGTGTTTTATTGAATGAGATTGGTTTGTTTTTCTGAAGCATGCGTGCCAATAGAAGCTACTAAGTTCAGCGTTCTGTGTAACTGACATTAATGGAGTTTACAACTTTTCCCGGAATTTAGGCAAAGGAGAAAAAAAAAATTATCTGGGTAGTAGGGTAGTGGAAGTTTTAAAAGATCGATGATTTGAAATATGGAGGCAAACAAGCAATAAGAATGAAAATAAAAATAATACAGACTGAGTGCTAAGAAATGAGGTACGCTGAAATTTTCGGAAGAAATCGAAGCACACTGTTTGGTATACGCAGTGCCGTATTTATTTATTTATTTATTTATTATTATTATTATTTTTTTTTTTTAGGGGGGGGGGGGGTTTCAGAGACAAATATCAACGGTATGTGCGTGCGTACGCGTGTGTGTGCATATGTGTGTGTTTTATGTGTGTGTCTGTGAATGTGCTTACGTGTGTATGTGTTTGTCTTTGTGCTCTTTTTGCACACCTTTCTGAGTAATTAAATGGTCAAAGTCAAAGTAAATATTACGAATTAACACTAAATGGGGTGATGGCAATACATCAGTTAAGAGTCTGAAAATGGTGCCCGGTCCAAGGACTGTGTCATTTTCCAGATTTTGATGCCAATGATTAAAATTTAATAAATAATTTCGCTGTGATTCATTCGATTTTTATCTCAATTAAACTTTTATAAACTTAAATGAGTGATAGGCTGACATTGTGGAGCTTCAATTAAAAAAAAAGGTCAAACTTTGATATCTGAGCTACATCGTAAAGTGTTCAAATGGACAAATAAACACCCTAGAATACAAAAGTTTGGAAAGTTATGCTGCCAATGGCAAGGTATGCATGAATAAACAATTTCCACTCCGGTAGATGATAAAATAGCTTAGTAATACAGTAATACTATGGGAGGAAATGGGCAGGTGAATCCGGTCAATTTGAATGCTTGTAGATTTTCACTTTTTTAAAGCACTAAATCATCAATTTGAAAAAAAAAATTCAGGGCTTCATTTTTAGACCTTATCAAAGACACTTGGAGCATGGAGGATTATGTAGCTCACATTTTTTAACTGTGGTAAATGTAAGCCAGTGGCTTTAAAACACCTCGAGTCGAACCCAAATATACAGACGGAACCAACAATATTTGTAAGATTGCATAAAACATATGATTCAAATGTTTTTTCTTGTCATTTGCATTGTGTTGGCATATTACACTTAACGAAATTATTGTAAGGCATTCCGTGAGCGAACGCATCGAATGATCGGCTTGGAAAATTTTGAATCATTTGTTGAAAAAAAACCCGCTCAGGATCCGAAGTCTAAGTCTTTAACTAAAAATAAAAACTCTGGTATCCCAAAGTGGTAATATACAACTTGCAGATTAGTGGTGTATCGTGATTGGCAAACATAATTGTCCACAATGTATGAATTTGCCCAAATAATGCATATATTCTTTACAGAGATGAAATTTGTGATGTACTAGTAGGCCTTGTCAGTCTTCTCACAGGAACAGTACCACCATAATATTGACCAAATCTCTAAACTTCGACTCAATGAAAATCAGTCACAATTAAAAGTGGGTCGATGATATTTTGATGTGCACTTTCGTTCAAGACATAAACAAATTCGTAATGATACATGACTTTAAGGCATCATATAACAATATTTTCCATTTAAAAGAGCTAGATGATTCCCCCATGCTATAGTGTCTTTGATAAGGTCTAAAATTAGATTGTGTCATTGATTTGCACGTCAAAAAACATCTATATGAATCAAATCAGCTGAAATCATATCCAATGTGAAGATTAATATAAATAAACACCTCTCATAGAGACTTGGGGTAAAAATATTGAGTTTTGGTGAAAAATCTGGACGGTTAAATTCATCCTTTTTCAAATGACTGGCCAGCATATTTCACCGCGACGTCGAACGTGCACGTGCCGTTCCAAAATGGTCCGATCAGCCGTTAGCCAAAGGTCGCGCTGGGGATAGCCGTTAACCAATCAGAGGGCTGCGCTGGTCTTGCTACGGTGCACAGTAACCGCGATTCGAAGTTTGAGCAAAATTGAAACCCACAGAAAGAACAACATTCTGGTAACATGTCATTATTAGTTTTTCTCATAAAACAACAAATTCATGACGTATGGATCTCAGACTTTCAACGCACCATTTGTAAGTACTTAACTACCGTTTGGTATTGATAATGAAGGGAAGTAATGGACTTGCACATCCCTGACACAATCTTTAAGCCCTGAAAAAATTACAAAATGATACATGGGTGCTTTAAAAAGTAACAATCATTGAGAGACCATTCTAGTTTCCCCCCATAGACTGCTGTGTTGCAGAATTTTCATCGGCTGAGAATAATGAAGAGAAGAGATGAAGTAGGCCTAATTTTGCTGTTTTGTGGTTATATTACACGTAGACATTCTTGGTATTACAACAGTTAATTTACAGATGAAAAATATTCGGTTAAAAACATGGCGTGAACCTCTTCTTTAATAGTTGTGCTAATCAGTTGCTAACGAACAGTCACAGTTACAAACGATAAAAATATTAATTCCGAGTGGATTTTTTTTTAAATACATAACTTACAAAATCTCTGAATGTCCGTTCTTATGTTTAGATTTATGATTCATGACAGATATGTTCTCATAGTGTCCATGACTTGTGTACTTTATTAATTTACGATATTCCGGCATCACCATCACCTTTCGTTTTATTGAAGTACTAAAGAGAATGATCTTAAATTGTAAATTATAGAAAATTAGAAGGTAAATATTTTTTCTCACTAAAGAAGGAGGGACTGTTCACCCACACACTCCCCCTTTTTCGGCCTTTTGGTGGTCAAAGTCATGAAATCGGGGAAGCAATGAGTAAACAGTGCAGGGTAATAATGTAAACAATGGGTTAACTAGTTATGTACATTCTCGCAATCTAAGATCTAATGAAAAAGATCTTTTGCATTGTCCGAGTATTCAGACCAAGTTTTATGGGGAGCGATCTTTCGCTCATGCTGCCCCTTCACTCTGGAATATCATCCCATCATATTTGAAGAACTCCTCTACGACACCCAAGTTTAAATCCACCTTAAAAACATATTTATTCAAAAAGAACTTTGACTGAGTTATCATTATAGTTCCCAGCATCTTTCTTAACATTTTCTTTTTCTTTTCTTTCAAAAGCGTATAGAGACGCATTTGGCAGTATATGCGCTATATAAGCATTGCATTATTATTATTATTATTATTATCATTATTATTATTATTATTATTATTATTATTATTATTATTATTATTATTATCATTATCGTTATTATTATTATGATTGTTATTATTATCATTATTATTATTATTATTATTATTATTATTATTATTATTATCATTATCATTATTATGATGATGATTATTATTATAATATTATTATTATTACTATTATTATCATTATCGTTATTATTATTATTATTATTATCATAATCATCATCATCATCATCATCATCATCATAATAATAATAATAATAATAATAACAATAATAATAATAATAATAATTATTATTATTATTATTATCTTTATTTTTATTATTATCATTATTATTATTATTAAACAAATCAAAGAAAATATACTACCGACATCAAACCGTGTTCACATGGCTTTACATATCTTTTATACAGCTTCAAGGAGAAGAAATGGAGTGGAGAAGGAAAATACCTCCAATCTGGACTGAAGCTGTTCTAATAGTCATTTTATTCGGAGGTATGCAAAAAGTTTTTGCTTAATCATTAATTTAGGCACCCCGATTTAAAGGCAGCGGATCTCTTTTGCATGCCTAAAAATTAACATTGTGTAAATACAATGGCATTTAGAAGAAAATGCCATCTGGGAACCTTCAGCTAAAAATATACGAGCTGGAAACTCAGTTTTAGTGGAATTATAGTGACCGTTAGACTCTGATTTGAATTTTTTCTCGCGAGAAAAAAAATCCTCCCATAGAACGTACACTAAACGGCTATTGTTTTTCTTTCGCATTTTTCAAATTCTAAGCAATTACTCTCCCCCAGATTTCACAGACATGCCATTCATCAATAGCCTAAGGGCATGGGTTATCTTTTCCTGGTCTGCGGGGATGTTTGCAAATGAGATCCACTGCCTTTAATACCTCAATAGTCTAGATTTGTGGACTATGATATTGTTATGAGCTCAGTCACTGTATAATAAAAACACGGCACATAAAGTAAGTCCCCCTTTTCAAAATACGATAACTTTTTAACGGAATGGTTTTGACAAAATAATTTGGCAGGAATGTTTCTGTACCCACTGCCGTAATTGTATACCTTCTGTATAAAAATGTTATTGATCCGTCCAGTCATTCATGAGTGAACCCGTATTAAAGGAAAACATGGCACTTTTTAAAATTCACAGTGGTCATGTGGGGGGATCTGTGATGCAGGATTTTGACAAATCCTTTTTCTGGTGGGTGATCAAGCGCTATTCATGTTAATCATCTATCGTTTGACCACTTACACCTCCCTAGACACTTTCTACATATCTTATGGTTCAGTGAGCTCAGTAAAAAAAAATCCTTCCCAAATTTTGAAACTGTAAAATCCATTAAGTTGATTGAAAATATGAAATCGGATATATTTCATCAAAATGTATCTGCACATGTTGTACGAAAACAAAAGATTCTGACCATGTCATGGTTGAGTGAGTACAATTTATTAATAAATCAAAAAATACCACTTTTAACCTTTATTTTTGCATGATAAATCGCATTTTCACACATAAGTTAGTCAATGAGTGTAAAAACACTCCTGCTAAATTGTTTGAGTCAAATTTGTTTTGTTAAAAAGTAATGATATTTTGAAATATATATTGGTATATAACTCGAGTTGTCTGCTTGCGTGAAACTTCTGCAGTCTATATACAACGCACGGTTCCTTCAACAATGAGCACTCTTCATCAAGATAGAAAGAAAACTACATATATAACTTTAACCCCATAGCTTAAAAAAACTGCTCATCAAGTTTTAAATTGAACTGGTTTCAAGTATGAGGCATCAATCAACTGATCAGATTTGAAAGTTATCTTGAAAGGTCATAGCTCAAAGATGACAGGCCCTCGTAAATATTTGATTTCAGCTCATGACATACCACCGCAACGCAAGAACTTTTGCATAAATTGGTGTATATATATATATATATATATATATATATATATACATGCACGTGGGGCATTTTAATCTGAAGTGAAATAGGTTGGGAGTCTAGAGGCATACCTGTTGGATGTTTATACTCAAACTGCTCCAGTCTTCAAATTAATCATTTGGAACCTTCTTGTTTCTAAACAGGTATTCCGGTGAGAGATACGAGCAAAACTCCATCAAACGTAGGAAAGGAGTTTACTTTTGCTTTTCTTCAAAATTATCCTGGAAATACTAAGATAGGCGTCATTATCCAGCTGGTAACAGATGGAGAGACAAATGTGAACATTTCTGCTCCGTTAAGGAGAATCCATTACAGTGTGACCCTACCTTCAAGGTCCGGCCCTTATCGACAGGACCTACCTTCTGACCTGGTTGGTGAGTCGTCGGGGTTAAGTAACTTTACCATCGTAGTCAGAACGGATCATGACATATTGCTAGTTGCATTCAACTCTAACGAAGATTCCATGGATACTTTTACAGTCTTACCAACAAATCTTCTTGGTAAAGAGTATTTTATAGCCACGTACACAGCAGATCACGACAGGTATCATGGAGGGATGATAGTGATTTCTGGTTTGTCAGAACCATCGCTCATTGAGGTGACATTGACATCCGAAGTAGAATTCCTCTCAGTAACTTACAACATGAGTGACGTCATTACACAGGAACTGCGACCATATGAATCGATGCAATTGGAACCATCTGCAATAGATATCGTTGGTACTCGTATCGTAGCAAACACTTCAATTGCAGTAGTCGTTGGAAATCAGTGTGCAGAAATACCAAATGGAGTGGGCGCATGTGATCACATTGCGGAACAACTGGTGCCATTCGACCGATGGGGGACATCATTCGTACTCAGTCCTTTCGTCAACAGACTAGGGGGTTATCAATTCCACGTCCTAGCTGGGCGGGACAGTACTCATGTTGTCTTAAATGGTTCGTCGTTCGAGCTTGATATGGGAGAACATATCTTGCAAAATGTTGCCACTCAGAATATGCTTTCAGTTGAGGCTGATAAACCTATCATGATCGTGCAATATAACAAAGGTCAGAATGTGGATAACGTGCACGGGGACCCATCTATGGTTCTCGTTCCTCCTTACGAACACTATGTCAGCTTTGTTGAATTTCCTGTTTATGACTTTCCAGTTGTTAATCGGACCTTTGTCGCAGTAACAGCAGAATGTAACAAATCTAGCGATATCATCTATAATAATGTCTCATTTCACCAGGTAGGTTGTTCTTGTACTGTATATCAAAGGCTAATGACATGATTGGGAACATTTGGGAAACCCCCAAGAAGCAAATGAGATCGGACATATTATACAGATATTGACTGGTACAGGGTACAGGGTGTAATATAACATTCTTTGGACCGCCAGGGAGATATATTTTCCTAAGGGATTATATTTTCCCGAAGCGTGCTGCTCTGAGGGAAAATATAACTCCCTGACGGTCCAAAGATTGTTACATTACACCCCTTACCAGTTGATATCTGTTATATTAGATGGCCTTGATTACGCTTTAGTGTGTGATTTAAGAAAATCGTCTGCTAATTAGCCGAGCTCCATCAACACCGAGCTCAGTTTAGCAGACGATAGCGATTGCACTATCGATTGCACAACACGTAGTGACGTCACGCACGTCGCATGCTGTTGGCTGAAAATTACGCCGATGGCCGAAAAAAATGGACAAATGTTACAAAAATGACACCAAGTAAATACTGCCTGCCAGTAAAATTGTATGAATCTGAAAGACTATTTACTTTTCTCTATTTCCATATGGAAGGTTACTATCAATTTGACTAGTTATATCAATTTTTTAGGGGAACAGGTAACTTCAGCGGTTTGCGTCGCACGGTGAAGCTTTCTCCATATCCAACACACACGCATGGGTGGTATCGAATCGTAAGAGGGCGACAGACATTCGAAAAATATATTAATTCGACCAGTTGGTAAAATATTACCAGATGGTAAAATATAACATTTACGATCCTCGCAAACCGTATCATGTGACGAGCTGTGGACCAATCACATCTTCGTAAATATATAAGCCATCTAACATATCAATCTATACACCACTAATACAGTGTAAATCTTGGCTGGAAGGATTTGTCTTGAATTTGTTTACTTGTATTGAATTACTCTTATGCCCAGAGAGAAATTGATCCCTCAGAATGCTACACACCAAATTTGCCTGTCACATTGGTTAATGAGGGAATTTTTCCTTAAATGAGTTAACTTTTGACCACAAAATTGTCACAGCAGAATCCTTGCATAGTTTACTTAATTTTAGAATAGTTTTACCCCAAGTTAAGGACTAACTTCTATCAAGTGATATATATTTAACAGAAAAATAATACAAGTGTAGTTTTAATATCATAACATAAAAAAATTCTGCCTTAAATAGACCTACAGCCAGCAATTTTGTCGATTCTTACGACATCAGCCTTTTGCATGTTTACATATAATCTTGGAAGCATATAACTATATTTTGCTGAGATTACACTAGCTGCCATTTTTTTTTAGTCATTTTTGCCCAGTTTTTCTGATAGTATTTCAAGAAAGCGAATCATGACCAGCTTGCTGTTGACACACCAAGAAATAAAGACAATCTATCAAAGGCAGTCCTCTCATTTCAGTAGTTTTCAGCATGCTGAATAGTGTATAAATGCAAACCCTGGTCGCTCCGAAGCGTCCAGAAAGAATTTCAATTTCATCATGTAATTTTTTGAATATTTTTCTTGCAAAGGTCAACTCTCTAGAAGAATACTCGGTTGTTGCATTTAATGGACTGCGCATGTGCACACGTTGGATCGCGGTTGAAAAAGGTACATACACATTGAGCTGTGCCGATCCGTGTTCTGAGATGTTATTTACAGCTGTTGTACACGGGACTGGATTTTCGATATCATATCTCTACAATCCTGGATTGGATCTTCATCAAAATAGAGGTGTGAATTAATATTAATCCATACGCAACAAAATTCTTAAACATCTTCTGGAATGATATATTTGAATATGAATCAGTATATGAAGTTTTTGCGTGCCGTTTATTTCGTTTTTTCACCCGTGGCGATACACCGAGAAGAGGACTTGCATAAGATCAAGTAATGTCTCGTAAAGCTTTCAGAATTATTGAACATAATGACGTTTAATGATGAGTCCAATGACTTAAATGATGATTTTAATACAACAGTCAAGTAAAATGTAGATTTGATAAAAAACAAATCTCATGCGATCACGAACAGTATTTACAAAAATGTGAGACTGAAAACTTATCTCTTCCCCAAAAATGTAAAACTTCAACAAACGAAATATAAAACAATTTGTTAATAGGAATTCGTTAAATTCTATAATTCGAAATGCAAAGAAGGCATAAATGGTGTTGGTATGGAATAATCTCATTCAATCGTTCATTGAATGATTGATTGATTGATTGATTGATTGATTGATTGATTCATTCATTCATTCATATTAGCTTCGATACGAAAGTTCATCAGAGGTCATCATTCATTTTGTTTATTGTAAATAAACCGTTTTTCCAGCACCATCACCTCCACGCAATCTCACAACATCTAATATAACATCACAAACGGTGTTGATAACGTGGCTTGAACCTGAGGAAAAGAATGGACCAATAGATGGATAAATAGTTGAAGCAGTTGATAACTTTATTCAACCACTAAGTAAGTGTTCATTGATATATGAGTTCTTGAAATAAGCATTGTGTTGGTTGTAAACGGACCATATGCACTCTAGTAAACAACTCATAAAAGATCCACCCATCCATGATTGTCAACACCAGGGGCGGTGGCACGGGGG
>JZLH01S0005471.1:43398-59300 GCA_001188425.1 Eucidaris tribuloides | reverse complement strand
ATTTGTTGTTTTATGAGAAAAACAAATAACGACATGTTACCAGAATGTTGTTCTTTCCGTGAGTTTCAATTTTGCACAAACTGCAAATCGTGGTTATTGTGTAACGTCGGAAGACCAGCGCAGCGCACTGATTGGCCAAACGGCTAACCTCCGCACGACATTTAGCTAACGGCTGATCGGACAATTTTGGAACGGTACGTGCACGTTTGACGTAGAGATTTTTTGAAAATGCTCCCGAGTAATTTGAAAAAGTATGAAGTTTAACCGTCCAGATTTTCACCAAAACTCAATATTTTACCCCAAGTCTCTATGGGAGGTGTTTATTTATATTAATCTTCACATTGGATATGATTTCAGCTGATTTCATTCATTTAGATATTTTTTGACGTGCAAATCAATGACACAATCTTTAAGAAAGACTAGAGCCTACATTGTATGTAAAATGCAGAACATGGTTTTTAGCGAAACACAGTGTACCTGTACATGGTTGAGTGTGCATGTTTCTGTGTAATTGTAAATGTGTATGGGTGTAGATGTCTGTACATAATGCCTACATGATGCATTTGAGTACTTGTGTGTCTGTGTGTGTCTGCACAGTCAGTGTGGATCCAGGATGTATGAAAAGAGTGTGTGATTTTTTTTTTTTGGGGGGGGGGGTGGTGTCATTAAGTAGGCCTGTAGAGTCATCTGGACAGGCCCATGCAAGTATTTTCAGGTGAAATTTAGCACATAATACACTTTTTTTTAAGTTATTGGCCAACAAAAATGCACTCCTTGTGCAAGTAAAAAGCGCCCTCTTCGGTAATGAGAAAAACATTTTTGTGACGTAATGCTTACATCACCATTCAAATGCCATTTGTTCTGTTCACTTTACTTGTTTTAATCTTGAGATATGTTCAGTTAACAACAAGAAAATAAAATCACAAATGTGCCACTTTTACTACAGTCATGACTCATGATAGCACCAGGCCCTCTTCCCGTAAAAGTGACACAATTGTGATTCCACTGTTTTGTTGTTTACAAAATATCGAGATCAAAACAAGGAAATTGAATAGAACAAACAGTATTTGAAAGCTAGACTTTGACCATGATGTTGATGTGAACATGTGTCACAGCAATATTTCCTAACTGTCACAGAGGGCACTTTTCACTTGTATAATTTTTTGAGACAAGCTGCAGCATGTCTCAAAAAAATGTGTAAGTAAAAAGTGCCCTCTTTGGCAATTAGAAAATACTCTTGTGACATGGTGCTTATATTAATGTCAAGGGCAAAGACTTACCTTTCATATGCCATTTACTGTATTCTGTTCAATTTGTAAACAACAAAAGGGTGGAATCACAATTGTGTGACTTTTACCTGGGACTGTAGTAAAAGTGGCACAATTGTGATTTTACCCTTTCTTATTTAAATAAATGTATCTCAAGATTAAGACAAGCAAATTGAACAACACTGACAGCATTTGAAAGCCACGACTATGCTCTTGATGTTGATGTAAGCATCATATCACAAGAGTATTTTCTAATTGCCAAAGAGGGCATTTGTCACTTGCACAATTTTTTTTTTGAGACACACTGTATGTGTGTCTGTGAACAACTTGTATTTAATAAAGGGGTGAAGTAAGGAGTAAGTAGCCTTTTGACAAGGCCCTCTCGCTGTATTACGGGCGAGCGAAGCGAGCCCAGCCGAGCGCGCAGCGCGAGGGCCTTTTGAAATCTGATTCCAATTCAATCAGCGTGTCTGTCTACTTGATCCTACGTTGAATATGCAATCATACTAGGACCATGTTCGTACAGAATGTTGCTGTAACACGAAACGATCTGGAAGCGTTCACTATTTCATTAGACGAAATGATTCACAAACGCAGATTTTTGCACGTCAAATTGGACCTTACGAAACAAAAATTTAAAGAAAAATGCTTCAAATACTCAAACAATGAACGTGTACTAATTTGGTGTTTGATGGTATATGTATTGTAGCAGGGGCGGCGGAACGTATTTTCGTTTGGGGGGGCAAAGCCAAAAAAGGGCACTTGTGTGTCAAAAGGGGCATTGGGAGCACGCACATATTTTCACCATGAGATTACGTTTTTGATTGAAGTAGCTAATTTTCCGCGGTAATATGTAACTTGAGCCAATCTTTTTTTGAAGGGCATTGCTGATTATGAAAACATGAAATATATATCTACTCCGCGAGCGAGAGTAGCGAGCCAGAGGTTTGGGAATATTGGAAATTTTAAGTTGTGAAATTTGCTTTTGTGGTCTATGCTGGCGCTAATTACAACTCAGATTTTTTTTGGAGTGTAGCAAAATCTTTTTGAAGGGAATTTATCATTAAAGCATGAAATAAATATATATCTACTCCGCGAGCGAGCGTAGCGAGCGAGCGGTTTGGGAAAATTTGGAAATTTCAGGTTGTAAAATTCGCTTTGTGGTCTATTCTGGGGCTAATACAACGCTACAGTACCCTTTTTACACGATATAGCGCATCTAAATATACTTAATGATTATGCAGTCATGCTTTATATTGTAAAACAGGGGCGTCAATCTATTTTTTGGATTGGGATGGAAAAAGTAAGAAAAAAATCAAAAATGTTCGACGCACTCCGCGCACCAAAGTGTAGTATAGAACTTTGCGCGCAAAGCGCGCCGAAGAAAAATGAAAATTGAATATAGTATTTAGTATTTTCTATATAAATTTAATGGTTTTGTTGTGTATTGCACTACTTTTAGACGTTTCATTGCATTACGTTTCATGAATTTTTCAAGTTGTCAAAATTATTGGGGGGGGGGCAAATCGATGTTTCTCCCCCCCCAATATTTTCATTGGGGTGGCGACCGCCCCCTTGCCACCCCAGGATCGACGCCACTGTTGTAGAATACGCAAAGTTCTGTTACAGAAAAAGGGGCATTCTTCAGCAATAAGTGAATTTCTTTGTTGAAGAGAATAAAAGGCAACCGTGGGATAGTTCTCTCACGAAGGATACGTTTCATCGCTTGAAAAGCACATAAAATGTTACAAAGATAAAAGATGGAGAAGGCCCAATTTTGCCACCCCGAGGGCACTAAAAAAAGTTAAAAAAAAGGAGGGGCCCCCCCATGCCCCTTTTAGGTTCATAATTCAGTGTTGGAGGTCTCGAGACTGGTCTTGGTCTCGAGACCGGTTCGAGTACAGCATGCTCTTTCTTGGTCTCGGTCTCCGTCTCGAACCCTCTGGTCTTGGTCTTGGTCTTGGTCTTGGTCTCGAACCTTCTGGTCTCGGATTTTTTTGGCGAGAACCAGTCCGAGACCAGAGCAACTATTTGATTTTACATAAAAAATCTATGTACAACTGCAATTTTGCCGGCATGTATGATTTGTGTCTAAAAAATAATCGTGCAAGTCAAAGCGCCCTCTTTTGGTAATGAGAAAATTTTTTTGTGACGTCATGCTTACATCACCATCAAGGGCATAGTATTACCTTTTAAATACGGTTTTGTTTTTGTTCAGTTTGCTTGTTTTTATCCTGAGATATGTTCAGTTACAACGAAAAGGTAAAATAAGAAATGTGCAACTTTTACTACATAGCATCAGGCCTCTTCCCGTAAAAGTGACACAATTGTGATATTTCTTTTTGGTTGTTTACAAGATATCATATTGAGATCAAAAGAAGCAAATTGAACAAAACAAAACAGCATTTGAAAGCTAAGATTTTGCCCTTAAGGTTAATGTAAGCATCAAATTACAAGAATATTTTCTAAGTGCCGAAGAGAATGCCTTTTGCTTGCACAATTTATTGAGACATGGTGCAGCCATGTTTCAAAAATTGTTCGGCGTGAAAAGCGCCCACTTTTGACAGTTAGAAAGTACTACTGTAATACCGGTTTATGTCAACATAAATTTTGCTTGTTTTAATCTCGAGATATTGTTGTAAACAACAAAAGGGTGGAATCACTATGGGTCACGTTTACAAGGGACTTTAGTAAAAGTGGCATAATTGTGATTTTACCTTTTCTAATTTTAAATCAACATAAAGAAAATGAACAAAACTAACAGTATTTCAAAGCTAAGACTTTGCTCTTGACGTTGATGTAAGCATCATGTCACAAGAATATTTTCTAATTGCCAAAGGGGCGTTTCACTTACACATTATTATTTTTTTTTTATTACACTGTATAGGGCATTCAAACATGAGGAATGCGTTCAACACTAGTTTTTAACATAGATCTTTCTACACATAAATAAGGACCGACAATGTGTGGGTTTTCTCTGACGCAATATATTTCTGGTTGTTCCTTTTATAATTGAACATCGAAGTAGACATGGTAGAAACAAAAGAAGAAATATGGAATGAACATTTAAAACATAAAAATGTAACGGAAGAAAAAGTAACAAAGAAAGACAGAAAGGAAGAAAAATGGAGAGATTGGAGAAATAGAGAGTCAAAATGAAAGAAAGAAAACATAATAGGAAATAATAAAAGAAGAAAGACTGAAACAAAAAGAAAAAGAAAGAAAAAGAAAATTGACATCAAGATAACAGGAAAAGAGTTTTTTAAACAGGAAGGAAAAAAGACATCACGAATGAAAGAAGAAAGATAGAAAGAAGGAAGAAGGAAAAATCAAATGAAGAGAGAAAGAAGAGAAATAAAAAACCAAGAAAGAGAAAAAGAAAGGATAAAAATGAAGAAAAGAAAGGAATGAAGACAAGGGACAGACGTAGAATGAAAAAAATGAGTTAAGAGTAAAGAATGAACAAAAAAACAAATTAAAGAAGTATAGAAAGGAAAGAGGCTAGAATGAAGAAAAACAAAAGAAAAATGAAAGATTAGCAAACAGAAAGGAATAATACAAGAAAATAAAGAAATGAATGGCAGTAGAAAAGGAGAAAGATAGAAACATAAGGAAATAAGAATAAGAGACATAAGAATGAATGAAAGCGAGGAGAAAGATAGAAGGAAGGAAATGGATTTAATGAAAAAGAGAAGAAGAGAAAAAGGAGAAAAGAAGATAGAGATAGAATAAATGTAAGCAAGAAGAGAGAAAAGGAAAGGATGAGTAAAGAAAAGGAGAAAGAAGAAAGATATGGTAAAGAGGCAGAAAGAAAAGAAAAAAAAGAATAAAAGAATAAAGAATCAAAAGATTAGCCAACAAAAGAAAAAGAAAGAGGAAAGGTAGAATGAAATTTAAAAAAAGACTGCATAACGAAAATACAAATAGAAAGGTATAAAACAGAAAACAAGAAAGAAAAGAATGAATGCAAAAGTGAGAAAAAAAGGAAGAAAGATATAGAAATGTAAAAAATCAAGAAGCGAATGAAGAAAATACATTTAATGAATGAAAGAAATAAGATTATTAAACACTTTATTTTCTTTATCTGATCTGTATTTCAGTAGCTCAGGCAAATGTGTCATAGGAAAAGTATTCTTTTCAATTTAAATTGTTTCTCAGTCGTTTGTGCAATTTTAGCTATCATATTGACTCGTAGTCATAGGCCTATTTTCGTTGAACTTTGGGAGAATTTTACATGTAAGTGACAAATGAAACAAAAGAAAATATAATTTTTAATGTTCTTATTAACTGTTGATTTTATTAAATCTTTTAAAAATCCTATTACAGACTAATTGCAATGTGTAACCAGTAGCAGTTAATGCTGAATAACATGTAACGTTATCCTCAAAACATGCACAAATTAGTGCCATTTGAAACGCTGGTCTTGGTCTTGGTCTTGTCTCTGGAAAGTTGCTGCTCTCGGCTCTCGCGGACTGCTGGTCTTGCGTCTCGAGCTCTTTCTTGGTCTTGATCTTGGTCTCGGTGGTGTCTGGTCTTGGTCTTGGTCTTGGTCTCGCGCATGGCCTGGTCTTGACTACAAACACTGTCATATTTGCCTCTTCGTTGAACAAAGTTTTCTTTTTTGACGTACCCCGGCAGGGGCAAAAATACATAGAATATAAAAACAATAACAAAAAGAAAAAAAATCACCTTCAGTGACGAAAGTGTGTCAAAAAAAAAATCACTTAACTTAGTATGAGTAGGGGCCTACAAACCAAAAGAAGGCGCATTAACTTAGAAAAAAGGTCACTATTTGTCTTACGGTGAAATGGGGGAGGGGTAGTGGGCCAAACAGTAGGAGGGCCTAATTTTGCTCCCCCATGAGGACATTAAGATGAGACGCCAAATGCCCTTTTTACGCACAAAATGTCCGTTGAACATAATTTACCCAATTTTGTCTTTCTTTGTACTGTAAACATGCCCCGTCAGGGGCAAAAAAGGAAGAAAATGAATAGAAAAAGAAAAAAATATCACATAAAATATAATGAATAACAAAAGAGAATCACCTTCAGGAACGAAAACGCGTAGATTAAAAAAGTGTGCCTTTTTTCAAAAAGGGCACATTTCATTTTGAAAAAGGGGCATTTTTTTCTTATCAGAAATTTGGGGGGGGGGCAAGTGCCCCCCTGCTCCCCCAGTTCCGCCGCCCCTGTATTGTAGTAACCAACACTACAGGAATTTCTTTCAACCCACTGAATAGTTGACAGGGCCAAGACAGGGGATTGTAGCGCGCAATTTCATTGGTTGATTCGAACAGAGATCGGTCGTTCCTGTGGTCATGAATAATAATTACTTTTCAGATGCCAAGCAGATCTCAAAAAGCCCTCGCGCTGCCGCGCTGGGCTGGCTCGCTTTGCTCGCCCATAACCGCGAGAGGGCCATGTCAAAAGGCTAGGGAGTAAGGAGACTTAGAAAGTGATGACAGACAAGTTCAATCTTCAAAATTCAAAATATACTCACTCATATTTTTCAAATAAAAAAATATACCATGATTTGGAATTGACCACTCCTAGCCTCCATCTATCTATAATTTAATTACAGAATAATTTACAGATTTACTAGGACAAGTTGTCACAAACAACAAAACAAGTCAGAAGTCACTCAGGGTTCATACACTTACACATTTTCAAAATTCACTGACTTTTCCATGACTTTCCAGAACGCAATTCCATGACCATTTTGACATATTTAAAGCGTGTAGAAATACATCATCGCAATACCCGCAAGCTCCCAATCAAGGGTCATTTCAAAAAGGTCTAAAATAAATGATTTTCCCTGACTTTCCAGAAGAAATTAATGAATTCCCTGACTTTTTTCTTCTGGAAAGAGTATTTTCAAATTCCCTGATTTTCCAGAAATTCCCTGACCGATATGAACCCTGTCACTAGTGATTTCACCGACGAAGCACAAACACACCAACACAAAAGACATTTCTTATCCAATTCACCAAGTTTCCATCAAAAGTGAAGGTCAGATAAGGTGAGAGAGACAAGGTGTAAGAACAGCTTTAAGGTGCGGCATATCGCAGACACAATATGCATTGTCACTTGAGGTATGAAGCAGGAGGGTAAATCTAATTAGGAACTAAAAAATGACAGCACATCAGAAGAAAAGGTGATCAGAATTTCCTTCTGGTGTCGCGCACAGGTGTATCATGTCATTAGCAATTTACTTGAAAAATATTCAAACTGCAACAAAATGCACACTTTTCCTCCAAACTACTTGTGTATGTGTATCTGTTTATGTGTCTGAGTGTCTTTCTATGGGGTGTATGTGTTCACAAAATTTCACTCTACAAAGTCTCTTACATTTCAACATTTTTCTCTCTTTTTTTTATTGTTGAAAACTTAAACCCTATAAAGGACTTCAAAATGAAACTCACGATTGTTAAGAGACTTTATGTACATGTATCTGGTACACCCACTTGAAATCATGTTTAAAAATGTCAAACCTATTCCAAACCCCAGCAAAATAAATATTGTGATTGCAAGTGTGAATCAGAAATTATAACAGCAGAAACATTTACTTCGTCACTGGTGGTTTGACACTTTTGGGGAGTAATTGCTGGAGTTAAATGTTGAAAGAGAGAAGAGGAGGAGGAGGTGAGGAAGTAGAAGTGAAAATGACCCCCACCCCCCACCCTTTCCCCCCCCCCCCCAAAAAAAAAAGATCAAATGACAGTTGAGCCAGTAAAGAAACAGGAAGAAAATCAAGAACGAGAAGAAGGAGGAGGAGAAGAAGAAAGAACTTGAAAGAGAATACATATTGATAACGACTGTCTTCATTTTGGTAGCGCACGGCACCACGTCGCGCGCGACATGCACTCCGGCGCCGATAGCAGACAATTCTGAACGATCTATTGACGCAGATTGACCGAATGAATGTGGCAATATGACGTCAGTGCGCACCTTACCTTTAACTAATGAATAATTTCATGATTATGCTTGCCGTTGTAAAACATGGTTTAAAATGACATGGTCTTTCTTTGAACGCGACAGTACGGGTGGGGTTTTGGAAAAATAGATGAGACCAGTCAATTGATAACTATGTACGATAATGTAGCCATCATTGCTGGCTGTGCCTCGTTGCCTTTTCTTAGTTGCATGGCAAATGATGCTCGAGTTGATCGTGTCAAATCCCGCTGATATATTACAGGACTTATTTCTGATCGGGTACGGTGGGTGAACTTTCAAACCGTATAGGACATAAAGGGTCCAGTGACAGATAAAGCATCAAAGAATATTCGTGTGAATGTGCTCTTTGTTTAAATGAGAATTGAATTTTTTATCACCGTTTTCGTGAAGTACCATTGATTACAACGTTGCACTGTATGCGTCGGCCACATGAGGGCGCTGCTCAACGACACAAAACGTATCAATATGGAAGGAGAAGGAGAAGAGGAAGGAGAAGAAGAAGAAGAAGAAGAAAAAAAGAAGAAGAGGAGGAAAGGAGGAGAAAAGTTAATTGTTCAGATGAAAAAGAATGAAAATGCAGAAAAATGAAGATAAAAGAAAACAAGAAGACCAAGTAGACAGAAATGATGTAAGAATAACAGATGCCAGCAGAGGAGGTAGAACTGGTTCAAGTGTAACCCTTTAAAGAAAAAAAATATATTTTCTTTAAGTCTTTCTCAATCACTGAACTTTCGAAACGTGATCATGATTTTCAGATTTCATCACTTTACACCTTCATGCCAGATATTAAAATCAACAACAGTAAACAGAATCACCCCAAGTGTATAGAGTACAGGAAGAGGATGCCACAGGGCCCAAATGTCTCACAACCTCACACCCAGAATCTGTATCGGGCTTGATGAAACGTAAGCACTTTTCAGGGACTTTCCCTACATTTCCCACCTTTCAAACTTTGTATAGCATTTCACCTTTCATTTTTGTCAAGTGCGCAATTGATAAAAAAAAACATAATCAGTGGCCTGCTTGCTACATCTTTGTGGTGGGGACGGGATATCTTCACAAAACAAACTTCCAACAATTAGATAGTAAATTTATCAACCCATAAATCACTAATACTTGAGATTGACTTGAACTGTGGAAAGCATTATTGATTTTATCACAAAATTTGGAAGTATTTTTACCATGCAACAACACTGGATGATTTTGTTCTAAACCCCCCCCCCTGCTCCATCTCCTTTTTTTTTTTGTATGCTTATATATATATTTGTTTGGTTTTTTTAATATTTGGGGGAACTTTGAGTTCTATACTTGATAAGGCGCTGTAAAGCAACATTACTGGACTGAATTTTCATGCAGCTTGGGTTTTTTTTTCAAAATATTTCTAAATGAAATTTCAACACAGTTTTTACCAGCTTGACCTTCAGAAATTTGACTTTAATAGCTGAAACTTATCAATATAATTGTCTGCAGTCTGTGTGGAACCATCAAGAAACCTGTAACAGATGATAATAGCCGTGTCCACACGATCGAACATAAGTTGCTTGTGACCGGTCATAACTTGTGTCGGTAATAGCGTCGGATATAAAGTTACAGTGAGAACGATTGTCGGACATAACTCTATCGGATATAGCGCGACTTATACCCAACGATTTATATCCGAAGAAGGCCAGACATAAGTCCGGTAATACGTGTGGACTGTAAATTTGCGCTGTCGGACATAACTGTGACCTTTTATGCTAATCCAAAATGGTGGCTTCGACTTTTCATTGTTTACAAATTCACATATCGCGCAATTTGGGTCAGAGGTTACAATCCAATAACACCTTGACACACGTCATTTCCGGTCTGCCATTACTGGTAATAACGTGAGTAAGCTTTATCGGGCATAGACATGTCGGGTATAATTAAGTAATACCGACGCATGTGGATGCGTTGGTGGATCAATGGAAAAATTTTTAATACATACGACTTATGTCTGACAAAGATATGACCGGTAATAACTGCCTTTGTGAACGCAGCTAATGTAAAAGATATCAGTTGTCAGGGACGGTGACCTCCATTTGAAATGTAACCCCGATGTTCCTACCCCCGCTCTGGTTTTACCTCCCCAGAGCTCTTGCGGCCAATAAAAACAAGCATTCAAGTCAGCACATGACACCCTGAGCCATAATTCAACGCTCCTTTCAAAAGTTTGGTGAATGAAGTTTGTAACATTAGACCAGACAACCCAATACTTTTCCCTGGCTCTTTATGCTCGGAAACCACATCAAAAAATGTGTATAAAGAACTACTGAAATCTTGCAATACATGCAAATGTACATAATACTATAAACACTTCACCTACATCTTCAAGCTTGACGTTAGAAGTTCAAGTTACATTTCAACTACAAAATATTTCTACAATCATCAATCCTTTGTGCATATTGCAAGATTAATGTCATTGCTTCTCTGAAGAGATTTATTTATTATCAAAATGACAATCTTTGCTTTTGTTTGGTTTTATACAAATTCACGTTTTGGCATCAGAATATTAATGTTATATCTCCATCACCATATGCTACCCATTAATTGTAAATGATTTTTTAGTAAAAAAAATGAACACACATGCAGTCACACACACACACACACACACACACACATACTGGTAAATGCTGTAAAGCGTGGACATTAAAATGTTGTCAGAAAATACACAGTCAAAAAGTGGACCAGATTTCAGAGGGTTAAATTGTGGACACCTGGGTATAAGTTAGAAATTGGACGGGGAACCATGAACAGACCCCCTAGGTTCAAATGGGGCACAATTCTGAACATGCTTTTAAATATATATTTAGGCCATTTGCAACCATTTGGTACACACAGGCAACCGTGGACAGTCCATGGTTGGGAGGAGTCCACAGTCTGAGTGCAAACTTTCTGGTGAGTGTCCCTGTTTTACAGCAAAAACATATGCGCACACACAAAGGTGGACTTGGTATTTTGTGCTAATATTTCTCTCCAGGCCACCTTTTTTTCATCTTGTATTATCTTCACTGTCATTTTGCATCCTATGACAAAGCTAAATAAATAGGTTCATTTTAGGTCTGGGTTATCTCTACGATAAGACACTTCCTCCAATATTCTGTATGAAAAGTACAGATTCAAGTATACAGTTTAACATAAAGGATTTAGAAGTTTTCTCTTGGGGCCACTTTTATGTCATTGTCAACATCTTGACTGTCATTCAGCACCCTATCACTGAGATAAATAAATAGGGATTTGTTTAGTTCTGTAGGGCTGCATGCCACCCAATCCCCCACCCCACCCCATGCACCCCACCCCACATTTCTTGCTCCAGCTTTTTGTCCATTTAAAATGCACATTGGCGATATCTGTCCTGCTCAAAGTCAAAATATAATTGGAAAGGAGGGGAAGGGAAACAACACACGCCAGGGAGAGGGGATGGGGAGGGTAGGGGAGGGGACCCAAGGGATATCAGGAGATAGACATTTTGGACAGGCAAGTGCAAGTAAACAGTCAGTGGGAAAAGGTTTGGCACCGCACCAGACATATGCTTTATGAAATCAGGAGACATTTTTCTGGCAAGATGATGCCACGAAAGCTCCCGAAAGATTGTATTCACCCTGCAGCTAATATTTAGGCTATAGGCCTACATGTAGCTCTGCCTACAGATTGATTATGAATAAATGTTGCAAAAATGTACAACATGAGTTTTGCTACAGTCATGGGGGTACATTTAATGTTGAATTTCCGATACCCACAAGGCAGGCGCTTGATGTACATGTACAGGTTGAAATTATGATTTTTGTTGTTGTTGTTCATGACTTACATGTATGTCCAAGATAATTTCAATGATTACTTAGTACTACAAAATTCAAAAAGAAAAAGCAACAGACCAAGCATTTGAAAAATGTTGTCCATTTATAAAGGTACAATTTAGATAACATATAGCCTACCTACAATGATTATCTAGACACACACAAAAAATCAAAACTATACTGACAAAAAAATCAGAAGTTATTCAAGAACACATCTACCATGTAATCAGATTTGATAAAAGCTAATAAAACTTATGAATACTCAAAGGAACGGTAAATTATAAATTAATCCATTTTTTTAAATGGCGAAATTTATAGTGCCCTGATTGAGACTCACACCCAAAACTGGCATCAAGTCCAAATGCTTTACCAAGTACCAAGTAAAATCCCAGTTCTCAAGACAACTACATACTCCTGGACAATAACCACCCCCCCCCCAAAAAAAAAAATAATAAATAAATACATAAATAAAAAATAAATAAATAAATAAATAAATAAAAAAATAATAATAACGATAAAATTAATAAAGAAAGAAAAAAAAAATATATACAGTGTGTCCCAGAAAAAAGGAAACCGGATTTCATAGCAAAAATATTCTATGATGATGAATAATTTCTTCAATGAATTAGGTATGATTGTAAAGCTCTATTCCTCTTCTTTCATTTGATACATTACTTGTTATTAATCGTTCACGCGTTATTGAACTAAAACAATGGATATTGGTGCTACCAAAATTTCATTTGCACGCGCATATTCCATCTTTGAGTCCATTTTCATGGTAGTAAATGTAATTGTTTTTAAAAAACAAAAGCATGACATAAAAATTCAGAATTTGTTCTTTTATTTGACACCTCAGGCGTAAAAAATGAATTATGTATCCCCGAGAACAAGTAGAATTAAAACATGCCTGTTTTAGCGTGATTTTTAAAATGAATAAATTTTGAGAAACTGGAAGCAAGCAGAACAATAAGGTTCACGCACGGCTGACTTCACATAATATCTTGCTCGGGACACAACAATAGGCTCCGAATCATGTTCGCAGGGTAATTTCTTGGTTGCTGGCTGCCAATTCCAGAAAACAGTGTTAATGAATGCATTTTGGAACATTTCTAAAACCAAGCATCATTTCAAATTGTCTTTTCTCACTGGGAAACACTGGTGCAGACGGAGATTCACGTCCAGCTGACAAACTTGAAAAAATGCTAAAATTTAAATTGTTCTAGCTGACAACTAGTCTGATAACAATTTTGGTTAATACCTAAACCATCTGGAACAGGTCAGTTTTAGGTGCCAAGATTGTTTCAAAAGTCTATTTTTGGGGTGAAATTTGTGAAAATTTGATATTTTATTTGAAATTTCACAAGTGTTTACAGTACGTATGAAAAGTGGTATACACTAGATCTGAGAACTACTGAACAATCTTTTAGATACTGTGAGTCAAGTAGTTGGGATGTCCCCTTGATAGCTGACTATGTTTACAAAAATATTCTCATTCCTACTTAGACTTAAGTGTCATTATTCGGCAAGCCCTACCCATAGTGTCGCCGTACCGATCACATAAACTTAAAAAAGTTTTTGATCGTGCTTCAGTTTCAGGGCTACAATTATCGTACATGAATTTCTAAATTGGTGATGTAAACGTTCATATGATACCTATAAATTTAGGATTACTTCATGTATCTTCTATTTAATAACATCATTCAACTTTGTCCCCGTACGAACATTTTGTGTCATTAGTTAGGGACATTTGTGTTCTACGTCGGACGGTACGCTCCTGACCAGAATGTATTTTTTCATAATTTAATGATAAAATTAATTATAAATTTAATAAATATTTGAACTATTCATCCTTCATCTGAATAAAAATTTATACCCGTTACGACCATGTTTTTCATTTGTATCTGTTATAGCACCTGTTGCAAGTCTTTCTTCAATATAGCCTTACTGCCTAGGTTAACAAATTCAACATGTGGAAGTAAGGGAAAAGGAATAGGAGGGTCTAGAAGATCGTATCGCACATTTATTACTGGTCTCAGTAACACATTAGTTGATACTTGCAAAAATATTATGCTCTAACTATAAGTGTAGATTGCTAAGGAACGAAAAATGTGTTGTACCGGGACTATGCGAAGTGCACCATTCCTCTGTCCGCGTACGACAACACTTTGTCCTGTAAACAATACTAATATTTCCAAAGATTTTGCAATTACCTTAATGATGTTATTACATTTAAGAGTTGTCAGTTTAATCGCTTTGTAATAAAATATTCCGAATTAAGAGAAATGCAGTGTTTTTATTGATAGTAAGCTCAGGTAATTATGGAATTGTTTCAGAGATGTCCCGTACGACACTTTTTGATGTCCCGTATCGATCACGCTGCGGTTCTTGAAGATATGTTGCCTACGCCATTTTGTGTTCAAACATTTCAAAAATTACTAGCTATATAAAAGTAGGTCATCAGTATTTGTCTCATTGATTTAGTAGAGATTCAGTCATTTTATTCACGGCAACTCACAGAGTTTGGAATAAATTCAATTTTACAAGAAACTTTTGACTTTCTACTGCGTTTCCCGTACGACCACGCAAACATTTTCATTCTAATTCACCCATAAAGAACAAATTTTTGGTTGTTGTCATTACTTCACCTCGGTAGCCACTAGTACTTTATCATACCAAGTTAGAGACACATCGTTCAGTCGACTCAAGCATTTGCTATGAGACTGAAAATGTTCTTCTAAATGTCCCGTACGACACGCGGAATCGCCCGGTATATATATACATCACCTGTAGTTGACTGGTAGTTGTCAGAGTGGGGGAGGGGTAATCATCCAGGGTCGTAGTTGTCTGAGGGGGGTTAACCATTGGGAAAGGATAAACAAAGAAAATAACAACAGTAAACAATTTACAAAATTTAATGTACATCGAAGATAAGAAATTTAACATACTGCACAAAAATGAAGAAATCACACTCATAAAACACCAAACAAAAACTCTGACTGTTACCTTAAATTCTGAGAAATCCAACTCAATTTCATTTTTATCAATTTTAATGCTTCATAAAGACCAAAATATGTATGGCTCTGAATGATTATATGTACAGATGAAGGTTTCAAATAAAATTTTCCTGTCTCCAAGCAGGATTTGGCCACGTTCCTTTACAAGGTACAGCCTTAGTCACAGAAACAAGCCACAGGTTTTAGTGTTGCCAACATGCCAAACATTATTAGGGGACAGAAGTCTGGAAAGAGCTTGGTTGTCATTAGTCTACATCACATACTACACTATTTGTGTACCCAATTCCAACCCGTGCCGCAATCCCAATAACATTCCAAAATCAGAGCGAAGCGAACTGCATGGCCCAGCGCTTTGGAGCTAGTCTAAACTTCCAGACTCATACTTGATCTAAGTTTTTATCATCATCATCATCATCATCATCATTATCATCGATTGTCCATCCTCACAAGCAACATCGATTTGCCCAGAGAACTCTTATCTAGAATCAATTTAGGAATTTCAGTTTGTTCCAGACCAATGTCTTGCGAGAGTGTGCAGTGTGCAAGAAGAGTGTGCAAGAGAGTGCATGCAGTTTTTATACTGCTTTGGGATTAGGGTAAAAAAGAAAAGTCTAGAACTTAGACTACAATTATGATCTAATAATTATATTTTTGGAATGCAAAGGCAAGGCAGAAACAGCGCGACTGCTGCAAAAATGCACTCAGAATCACGGGATATACGTTGGGGTAGTCCCGTGTAATTAAACACGACAGTTGACGTACGCCCAAATGAAGAGGGTCTCACCACGATGAGCTCCCTCGTACTCGCTACTCACGTTGCTGTGGTACGGAAAATTTGACCTGGATAGAAAA
>JZLH01S0005471.1:31945-42510 GCA_001188425.1 Eucidaris tribuloides | reverse complement strand
ACTCGTGATCATTCACTATTTGTATACTATGCACAAGCTGTGCTGGTACATGTACTTTACTTGATCCTAAGAATGAGACTGGTGTCTTTTCCCCTGATTTTATTTATTAAAGCTCAGTGACATGATTGGGAGAAATAAAAAAATGCCTTTAGAACCAAACTGGTTGAAAGATAAACCAAATGTATACCAGCTGGAATGGATCTCCTGGCTGGAAGGATTTGTCTTGAGTTTGTTTACTTAAGGAGAATCAAGCTTGAACAGACCAGCAATTTAATTTTATCGGGGCACGATAGATTTAGTCCCCATAGATTACGCTACAATTTTGTCTGTTACAAGGCATACTGATGGACATTATTTTAAAATGAGTCAACTTTTGACTGCAAAATTTTCACAGTAGAATCCCTGCATAGTTTACTTGATGCTAGAATAGTTTTTACCCGAAGTTGATGACTAACCCCAATCATGTCATTTACCTTCAGATTATACTCACTGTCAGGTTTACACATGTGTAGATCATTTCCCTGTAAAGTTTTCTTTTTATTATTATTAATAGACTCATTATTTACAGATACAATGTATTACATGTATGTACATTATTTCACTTTACTAACTACAAAAGTATTACCAACAACATACAAATACATGTAGTTAAATATCAATATGGATGAATGGACTGATTGGATTGATTGATTGATTGATTGATTGATTGATTGATTATTCATCATCCTGTTCCATTAACAAATGGGTTGAAATACTGAATGGTTGTAATGTTCCTACAGTTTCAAATATGCAGCAGATTCTATGTTACCAATCAACTTTGACATGTTTGTGCTCTCATAACTAACTGATGTCTGACCCCTCGATTCCTCTGAAACTGACACAAATACCGTGAACTATGAACAGCTTTTCAACCAACTAGTGTTGTCA
Organism: Eucidaris tribuloides; assembly: GCA_001188425.1. Taxonomy (NCBI): domain Eukaryota; kingdom Metazoa; phylum Echinodermata; class Echinoidea; order Cidaroida; family Cidaridae; genus Eucidaris; species Eucidaris tribuloides. The sequence continues at coordinate 41,583 of JZLH01S0005471.1, read as the reverse complement.
GAAGTAAAACAGAAAATATTTCCAAAGTGACACCCAGCATAGTCTTCTTTATTAACATCATCGTCATCAATCATAATCACCATTATCATCACTATGATCATCATCACCATCATCACCATCATGGCCATTGTCATCACTATCATCATCACACGATCGCCACCATCATCACCATCATCATCACCATCATCATTACTATTATCATCACCATCATCACCATCATCACCATCATCACATCATCATCATCATCATCATTATCATCATTATCATTAACAATTCCTTGATCAAACCTAGCTCTTCAGTTTCCAGAATTTTGAAAACAAATTACTTACCTCCTATGAGACGCAATATACATTTGTTTAATTTCTAAAACAGAATCTTGTCATTTTCTCATTCATACATGTACATTACACCATTATAGTAGGATGAAACCCTATATTGTTTATATCAAAATTATGCAGTACAGATGAAGAAATTTAATAAAATCAATAAATCTCACAAAATCAAGAGTCATCTAACAAATTCAGTAGAAAACCAAATGGTGGCTGAGAGCACACAGACCGAAAGGCCATTACCCTAGAAAAGGTCACTACACTTTTTCTAGGTCTTTCTATGTGATGAGTAAAGTAGTCAATTACTTTATAGCATTCAAATACAGTAACATTTCCATTAAGATTACTGGACACTGGAGAATATGAATTCGGCATCAAGTTGTCCATACTTTGGTCTTTTCAGCCGACAGATCAGATTTCTCATTATCATCTATTTCTGGCACTGATCAATCAGCAATCGCTGGGTTAAAAATAACTTGGAATAAAAATTCTCCTACTTCCATGATCATACTTTATCTCCTGAACAGAAGTGCAGTGATAATGAATGGTGTCCTTCAGCCTAAGGCAGGTTGTTTGACCAGCATTACTCAATAAATGAGTCAAGTGTTCACCCTCATAATTCACAGCATATACACCATATGCAAGTGCCTGTGCCCCCCACAAACACACACACATATTTACACAGGTATACATGTACCTGTACTTGTGGGGTATTGATGTTTGTGCGTGTGGGGGTGTTTGTGTGTTAGTACCACTACTTTGTGGGGAACATCTCATAGAACCATGTACATGTAGGCCTACAATTATGGGTCTTCACATGTAGTCGAGTTTTGCTTGGTTAAAGCAAATTCAACAAACAAGTCTTCGGGGTTATAGGCCAACAGAATGTTGTTATGATATTTTGGGTGACTATAATATGCCAGTAGAGAGGTATTTCTTTTCTTCTATCTTCTTTTAATTCTCAGTGGTGCCTGATTTATTCCAGGGCAACAAGCAAAAAATAACCCCACAAGGCTGTTACATGTAGCTGTGTGAGAGCACACACACACACACACACACACACACACACACCACACACACACACACCACACACACACACACACACACACACACACACACAACACACACTGCAACAAGCACACACACACACACAGACTCACATGCACAGGCACATGCACATTCAGACACACATTCACGCACGTGTACAGGCACATGCACATTCAGACACACATATACACTGTACACACAAACATATACACACACACACACACACACCAACACTTGATGTGCTGACAGGTATCCTAATGAATCAGAGACAAGGAAATTAAGGAATTTAGTCAATTTACTCGTAGTGATTAACACGATTGCATTACAGTAATTCTGGTAGTGTCCTGCCACCGTACTTGCGTATATCACCGGTAGAATTCCGACGTTTGTCAGTGCGTTGACTCAAGTCAATTTATGATTAATGCTTTCTGTTCCGTGCAAGATGGTCCTGATATGATAACTCCACCCAGGAGTGTGTTGACAGGTGTAACCTAATTATTTCATTTATGAAAGAAGTGCACGGCACAGTTATTCATGTATATGAATGATGAGATTTTAAATTCTCAAATCTGCGTGACCTGTTTACATGTATGTTACTTGAATGGGTTACCAATTGAACTGATATTTTTGTCTAATTTAGAATTTTGACAGTAAAACCATTTCTCAGTTTACTAAAATGTGTCATTAATATGAAAAGTATGTATCAGAAACCCCCGGGGGGGGGGCACTCCAAAGTGATACTATGTGCGCGCACCGAAATAAAAAATCGGGGGCTCTGGAACGGGCTGAGCGAAAAATGGGGGTCTCTGGAACTGGAGGCTAAGGCTTCAGAAAACCAAAATGCTATGCTCTGGAACTGCACAGCAGCGAAGTTCTGGCGCGCTGTGCTGAAAAGGCAATGCTCTGGCTCGGCCGCGCCGCTTTGCGAAAAATCAGAAGCAAAACGGCAAATTTGGTGGTCTCTGGAACTGGAAAAATCAAAATTTTTATGTGACTTCTGAAATTGAGATGCTCTGGAACGGAAATTTGGGCTGAAAACGGGGGTCTCTACCGCGGCACATACGTATCACACAATTATACTAAGTCGCCCCCCCCCCCCCCGGGATCAGAAATTTGAAATGAGAATGGAAACTATTATGTAAGCATTTGCAACAACAACAAAATGTCTTGAAGGGCCAATTTAGTTCTAGTATTATAACAAATTATATGAAGCCTCATGAAACTGAAATGTATTGAAGGTTAGTGACATAATTGGGAATACTTGAAAATGCCTCAACAACCACCTGAGTTGAAATACATGTATATACCAACTACACATCAGCTGGAGTGGATATCCCAGCTGGGAAGATTTGTCTCTAATATGTTTACTTCAGGGGAATCAAGCATGAACATAATAGTATTGTAATTCTCTCATTCCCCGATGAAAATAGCAGCCATAGAGAGCTACACAACAGGTTTGCCTGCCACAAGGAATATTGACATTAGTTATTTTAGAATGGGTTAACATTTGACTACAAGATTTTCACAGCAGAATCCTTGTAGAGTAACTTGATTCTAGAATAGTTTCAGCCCAAGTTGAGGACTACGACCAATCACGTCATTTACGTCACGTTCAATAAAAAACAACACATTTTTCCTCGTAATAATTTGAGCAAAATATTAGTGCAATGCTCCTACATGTGTATCCTCTACATTTCAAGGTGTACACAGCAATTTTGACTTTGCGACACACTTTTAAGACAATTTTGTATTTCAGTGCAAATATCATTAAACTTTTATATTACAGTTTAAAATCCTTCCCAATTATACTACAGCTGCAGTGTACATGTATGTACAGAAGTCAAAATTTTCAGTGTAACACTAAACACAAACTCATCCATATCCTAGCACTTTAAGGTTATATAGTGTAGGATGGAGAAAAGGTAATAAAAAAATTCTCCCTGAAATAAACGTTTACATATTTCCTGGCAAGAATCTTGATTCCCATAGTTATCTAATCATGTGCAAATATCAATTTCTCTCATTGCCTTTGTAAGTATGAAAAAGAATTTTATATGATCAGATAATTATCGGAGATATCCAGCTAACACTGCCTTCAATTACAGGCAATAACATCTCCACTGTAGTTTTGCTACGCAAAAAACAAACACATTTTCAGTATGTTTTTGCAATAAAGTAAAGCGCAAAGTTTTCCGCATGGCAGACTTTCTGCGGAAATCATGGAATTTGAGGTATGTGTATAATGTGGAAAATGGCATTTTGAACAAAAGTGAAAAAGTGATGGCTAAAAATACCCCCCCCTCCAAAAAAAAAATAATTAATATTTATTTCATATGTGTAAAGAAACTAACATTCCAAAAAGATGCCTGATAAAGCCAAAGAAATCATGCTTTACCTGTAAATATGTCTCCAAACCCAAATAAAAACTCCCATTGCCTAGTAAGCTTGAAGTTACTTGTGATTTTTTCCTTAAAAAATTCAAGTCGGAAAAGTGCAAAATTACAACATGGAGAAAAACTCAATTTGGCATTTGTAAAATGGAGAAAAATAGATTTGATATTTGTAAAACTGACAATTTTGGGCTTTAAAGTAAAGTCCTGTCTACAGTATTCTGCTAGAAATACAAGAAATTCCGGCACATGAAGTGATCGAGTCAGAACAAGAGTCCATACTTTACAAAGAACTACAAGTACATGACTGTATTTCTACCCTGGAGAACATTGACAAGTGTTCATGTTCATAACCACTATGTATACATATGCAGGGTTGGAGGTTGAATATCCAGACACTTAAAGGCAGTGGATCTCTTTTGCATGCCTAAAAATTAAAGTGATAGGCTAACATTGTGGAGCTTCAATTTAAAAAATTGTCAAATTTTGATATCTGAGCTATATAGTAGTGTTCAAATGGACAAATAAACACCCTAGAATACAAAAGTTTGGAAAGTTACACTGCCAATGGCAAGTTATACATGAATAAACAATAAAACTCGGGGCGAGTTTTATTAACCTATGTGTACACACAGTAAGTCTATGGGAGGAAATGGGCAAGTGAATCTGGTCAACTTACGATTTTCACTTTTTTAAAGCAATAAATAATCATTTTGAAATACAATTTTTTCAGGGTGTCATTTTTAGACCTTATTCAAGACAATGGTAGCATGGGGATCATGTAGCTCAGATTTTTTTAACTGTGGTAAATGTTAGCCAATACCTTTTATTGTGTAAATACAATGGCATTTAGAAGAAAATGCCATCTGGGAACCTTCAGCAAAATATAGGAACTAGAAACTCAGTTTTAGTGGAATTATAGTGACCATTAAACTCTGATTTGAATTTTTTCTCGCGAGAAAAAAATTCCTACCATAGAACGTACACTAAATGGCTATTGATTTTTTTTCGCATTTTTCACATTCTAAGCAATTACTCTCCCCCAGATTTCACAGACATGCCCTTCATCAATAGCCTAAGGGCATGGGTTATCTTTTCCTGGTCTGCGGGGATGTTTGCAAATGAGATCCACTGCCTTTAAACCTATCAAGATAGGTTTCCAAAACAGTAACTTTCAAATGATCAATATTGAAATTTTCATGAAAAATCAAGATTTATGGGAGGAAAATAGCTGCGTCCCCAAGGTCTGATTGCACGATTGTACCCAAAGCCTAAAATGCTGTTCTAACGTGCCATATCCAGGAACACAACCCGTCCAGATTTACATACATGTACAAGGCATCATGATACTGGCCCTCATATACATGTAGTACATTATTTTGTGCAACAATGGCCTGGAGTGCATGAAGTGCAGTTGTGCAGGACCACAAGGAGAGGGGAAGGGGGACTCATGCATTGCCCCTCCCCCAATCTAGCTGGTAAGCATCTGAGTATCTTTGATATTGGTTATTTTCACCAAATCTCAGCCTGAAACAAGATGTAACATAAATAAATGTTTCTTCATAAACCCTACCATGATATTGCAAAATCAGTTTTTAATGATAATTTGTTGTAACAAAGATTTTGGTATAAATTTGACATTTGTAAACATGTTAATCACACATACATACATGTACTGTATATAATCAATGTTCCTTCTTGAATAAATATTTAGAATAAAAGTGTAACTTTAAATTGCAGTACTTTGTAATAATTTACCCATTAAAGACAGTTTGACTTTGAACACATTTCCCATAGACCTCAGGACAAGTATGACCATCCTGTAATGGTCTAATTCCGCTTGCAATATGAACTGGTATGAACCCTTCATGTTCAGGAGTTTTCATACAGTACGATTCACACTGTTTTAACGAAAGAAATTTGACAATCATACTCACATTTTTATAGAAATGACATCAGGACAACATCAGCTCTTGCTTTCCTTTTGTAAGTCTGAGATAGTCAGGCCAGACTTGGGATGAATTAGACGACTGCGATCAGTTTACCGTAACCATCCGAACACCACCAGGCATCAGACAGGTTGTTTCAATAATTTCCTCGAGCAGCGACCATCTCTACTGTGTGTCACCTTAAATACACTCAAGTTGCACTCAGCTTCCAAGACTAATCCCCTAGGCAGAGTACGGCAAGCCTAGTTAGTTTCACGTCCAAAAACTTGTGGTCACAAAACTTCTGTTGTGAAGGAAGGCAGCGGGGCAACAGAAGAACTACAGATGTAGCTGGAAAGTGCCTGGATGTACGGCAGGGGCCACGGGTCTAGTCAAGTCAACTTTTCAACTGGATGCCGGCTTTTGGCATGTGACGTTTCTCCTCAGGTGTACGTACGACTGTTCCTACATGTTCATTCGCAAGCAAGATAGAAAAAAAATATATGATGGCTGAACCAGCCAGTGCTGATAAACGAAACTGAACAGGCACAAAGCAGAAATTTTATGAATACATTGGCTGGGTTTTATTAAAGCGGAGGTATGCTTGTCTCTGAAGGGACCACAGTAGAGGAAGTTATTCTGAGTCATGCAATCAATTTCTGGACTGGACAGCGTTGATGGTCCTCATCTAAAGCATACCGACCAACAATTTGGGGTTTAATTATGTTCAAGATTGGACTGAATGGAGTATCCTTCCTCGATTAATTAGATTAAAGGTGTTGTATAGCACTAGGATATGATGTAAAAATGAAGTTTCCTTCTCAATAGCTTTTATTAATAGAGTTTTATGAACTGCATGAAGTAAAGTCCTAAAACATACATGCTCTGAAATGACTCCACTTTGTTAGAAATTGATAAAATATGATGGAAATGGTGGTGGGGAGGGTGGGGGGGTGATGAACTCAAAACTTTTTGCCAGATGGCTGTGGTGTACACAGTAATTTCTGCTCAGAATTCAGAAAATACTTTTCTATATACTTTGAAGCAATTTTCACTAGGTTTCCTAATCTTTGAAGTGATATTGATCTACCTCAGAAAAGGCAATTGTTAAATTGACCAACAATAGTAGATTCTCTGCCTTTAAATCTAATAGGAATCACAGTGATGTCTTTGCATTGTTGTAAAACTGTGAGGAACTATATAACTTACAGCATGAAGGCACATGATCTACTCTACTCTTTCTTGCCCTCAAACATTTACAAGTACACATTGTAGCGACTATACAGGTACCTCTGTTTTATCTTCTCCCTAGCCCTGTCAGGCTGTCACAACCTTGCAATCTGCTTTCAAAATAATGTACAAAAGGAAAAACTTCAGAAAACCCAAGGGTTTAATTTTATTTTTTACATTTCTTCCACTTTGGTTTTAGTATAAGGTCTACTGTACATAAAATGCTGACCCTAGGCTACTTTTGTTGAGGATATGCATGTACCTGACCCAGTCCTATCCCCACCCTGGGGATTTTCCCCTTCCTCTTTCCTCTGCAAACATGAGGGCCACATGTACATGTAGGAAAGGGCTTGTCAAACTTGAATATGTGCAATGCGCCTAGAATTTCCCCAACAACCATGCTGAAACATCAAGTTTAAAGTGGTTGATTTTCAATTTGTTGCTATAAAAAATAAAGAGATGGACACCTACGAGAAGTAACATTTTACAGTTTCTTAAGAAATAAACATGCAAAATCAACAATTTAAGGTTGAATCTAATATTCATGTGACTCACTGTCAGAGAGTGCCATGCATAATTATTATCTTGGTAATTCATTCATCCTAAGGTGCATTCACATTACAAATCTTCGCGAAGTTTATCTTCTCGAAGACTTCGCGAAGTTTGACTTGATCGTTCACACTGGGGCAAAACTTCGAGAAGATTTACTTCCCGCGAAACTTCTCAAAGATTTGGAACGCACTGCGCATGTGGAAACAATCAAAATGTACGGAGATTTGCTACAGATTGATCAGAAATTCTGTTTCTGCGATTCTCCAATGTCCATTACATTTCATATTTATTTTAAAGAAAGTATACCAAGCTCACACAAAAATTGAGTTTGGACATATGTTGCTGCGTACAAAACACACGTAAATATCCGAGCTACATGGTATACTGAAGTCATAACGTATTCAAAACTCCCATGTTTGTGTACAGTGCGCATTTATGTCCCCACACCGGAAATGCGCTGAGGCTCACGGGATATAACTTCCCGAAGTTTGTGTTCACACTCAAAATGTCGCGGGAAGTTTCTCGATGTTCGGGAAATTTCCTACAAAGTTCTGGGAAGTTTCGCGAGAAGTTTCGCGGGAAGTTTGTGTTCACATTACCAAACTTCGCGAAGTTAATCTTCGGGAAGTGAAACTTCGCGAAGTTTGCTGTAAGTGTGAATGCACCTAATGATCATTTTTAAAAAGTAATGACGATCATTACTAATTGGCAACACTTTGCTGTATAAAGTGGTCTCCACTTAAAGTTAAATGACATGATTGGGGGTAGTCCTCAACTTGGGCTGAAACTAATAACTCTAGAATCAAGTCAACTATGCAAGGATTCTCCTGTGAAAATCTTGTAGTCAAACGTTGACTCATTCTAAAATAAACAATGTCAATATCACTGGTAGCACAGAAACCTCCTATGTTTATGCTTGATTCTCCTTAAGTAAACAAATTACAGACAAATCCTCCCAGGTGGGAGATTCACTCCTGCTAGTATATATTGCAACTCATTTGGCCTCATGAGGCATTTTTTGTTCCCAATCATGTCACTAACCTTAAAAGGGGAATTCTAGGTTTATAGTATGGGCACGTTGCTTTGAAGAGAAGCAGGAGGACCCTTAGTCTGGCTTCCAGATGCAAGAACTTATCCTACATGTATTTCCTAGAGAAATTAGGCCTACTACTGTATATCATCAGTTAACTGTCTTGAATGAAGACTAGCTTTCTGAGGTACACTGCCTGCCGTGGCAGTTTTGAATACAAAATTTTACTATTAATTAAAATCAATTTTCTCTGTTTAAAAAATGTTTTCTTTATCTCTGCACTCATAAACAGTCACAAATTTGTACATGATCTCTGATGTGAAGTAAATGGGCCCAGGCATAAACAATCAAGGAAATGAAAATTTTAGTGATACATGTACTTAAAGACACTATATAACACTGTGGAAGACCCGTTCAAAAAAATTGTCGAACTTTACTATCTGACATATCTGACAGTATTTGAATGGACAAATAAACACCCTAGAACACGAAAGTTTGGACAGTTATGCTGTCACTAGTACAATATGTGCAGATACATGTACAAATTGGCACATTAATTTTCTATCGGGCGATAGGAAATTCTGCAACACAGCCGTCTATGGAGAAAAGCTGGAATGGTCTCTCAATGATTTTCACTTTTTTAAAGCACTTTAAAGTGATAGGCTAACATTGTGGAGCTTCAATTTAAAAAATTGTCAAACTTTGATATCTGAGCTATATAGTAGTGTTCAAATGGACAAATAAACACCCTAGAATACAAAAGTTTGGAAAGTTACACTGCCAATGGCAAGTTATACATGAATAAACAATAAAACTCGGGGCGAGTTTTATTAACCTATGTGTACACACAGTAAGTCTATGGGAGGAAATGGGCAAGTGAATCTGGTCAACTTACGATTTTCACTTTTTTAAAGCAATAAATAATCATTTTGAAATACAATTTTTTCAGGGCTTCATTTTTAGACCTCATCAAAGACACTGTAGCATGGGGAATCATGCGGCTCAGATTTTTTTAACTGTGGTAAATGTTAGCCAATACCTTTAATGATTGTTTTACACAGCAATTTTTTCAGGGCTTCATTTTTAGACCGTATCAAAGACACTAGTAGCATGGGGAATCATGTAGCTCATA
>JZLH01S0005471.1:19271-30262 GCA_001188425.1 Eucidaris tribuloides | reverse complement strand
ATTTGAAACCTTTCTCTGAATACTACTTCTTAAATATGATATTGGGGTTGTTGTTAGGCAAAACTTATTTTAATTTCCCTACCATGTGGACCTTGAACTTAAAGCTGTGGAATCTAGACTCTGTTGACAGATTTTCCACAGGGGGATTTCCTCAAAGATGATTACTTGATCTCCGTCTGTACGCTACTGGGAGCTCTCTCAGAAGTATGGGTATCTCTGGAAGCAGCGTTATTCAATTCTCTTCACCCTGAAAGGATATTTGAGATCAAACTGATATGAATGGAGGCAGTTAATATTAGAAGATATCTGTCATCTATGAAGCAGTATTTTAACCTGTTGCTTCTTGCAAGGTTCTTAATATTTTCAGTACATTCTCGTGCACTGATGCTGGAGTAGCCTAACATATTATACATTACAGTGCATCTCAGAAAAAAAACAGAACCCTAAAACAAATGCTTATTGTGTGGAAACAAAGGGGCATAGAGAAAGAAATATTTAAAAGAAACTTTGATTTATGTCCTTTCAAATGATACATTAAAGACAGTGGATCTCATTTGCAAACATCCCCACAGACCAGGAAAAGATAACCCATGCACTTAGACTATTGATGCAAGGCATGTCTGGTGAAATTTGGGGGTCAGTTATTTCCTAGAATTTGAAAAATGCGAAAGAAAAATAATAGCTGTTTAGTGTAAGTTCTATGGTAGGAATTTTTTTCTCACGAGAAAAAAATTCAAAGCAGAGTCTAACGGTCACTTTAATTTCACTAAAACTGAGTTTCCATGTCCTATATTTTGCTAAAGGCTCCCAGATGGCATTTTCTTCTATATTCCATTGTATTTACACAATGTTAATTTTTAGGCATGCAAAAGAGATCCACTGCCTTTAAGCAAACTACCTTGACATTGAAAATTTTATGTCAAACAAAAAATTGCTGCATTTGTTGGCTTTGACACTGAGCACATAAAAAAAGAATGAGATGAACACATGGTGTATGGAGTGTAAAACCAAAAATGCTTATTTGAATGTTTTTTTTGTGACTTGGATACACTTGAATAAATAAGCTTGCTTATGCATCATTTGAAAGAGTATAAGTCAAAGTTTATTTTGATCATTTTTTTTCAATCATACACTCCATTGCTTCCACACAATAGGTCTTTGTTTTAGGGTTCGGGGGGGGGGAAGGGGGGAGGGGGGGGGTGGGGGCACACTGTATACAGTGGAATTGTAGCTTCTATGACAGGGCTTAGTCCAGACCAAGGTCCAGATCCAGACCATAAATCTCTATCTCATTTATCTTTCTTATTCACACTGTGCAGCAAGGATTACTCAATGATTCAAATCATTTAGTTGTTGTTATTCTTAACTGTTTGTCAGTTTCTGAATTTACTAATTTGCTGCAGGTGGTAGTATTGTTGCTGATGATAAAACTGATATTTTTGTTACTTTTTTTTGTAGAATTGGTATGCTTTGTTCCCTAGATTACTTGCATAATCAGAAAACAGGAATTTCCTTATGTTGGACATGATGCAAAATGATTACAGTTCAAACTAACGTTTGTTTGTTTTCTTCTCTACCTATATATGACACACATACACTGTACACTACAGTGTGTCTCAAAAAAAAATTGTGCAAGTGAAAACTGACCTCTTTGGCAATTAGAAAATACTCTTGTGACAAAATGCTTACATCAATGTCAAGAGCTTAGTCTTAGCTTTCAAATAGTGTTAGTTTTGTTCAACTTGCTTGTTTAAATCTTGAGATATGTTAATTTAAATAAGAAAGGGTGAAATCACGATTGTGTCACTTTTACTGCAATCCCTTTTAAAAGTGACCCATTTGTGATTCCACCCTTTTGTTGTTTACAAGATATCTCGAGATTAAAACAGGCAAATTGAACAGAACAAATGGCATTTAAAAGCTGAGACTTTGCCCTTGACGTTGATGTAAGCATCATGTCACAAGAATATTTTCTAAATGCCAAGAGGGCGCTGTTTACTTGCACAATTTTTTGAGACATACTGCAGGGCCATTCTTTGAAAAGTGAAACAAATGGTCACACACGTGACAGAACTTATTTGACCTCTGTATCTCATCTTGCAGGGTACATTGTTTTTTGAAAATGTAAATATATCTTATATTGTCAATGTGATCAAGCTGAAAATATCTTAATGTTATGTTAATCATACTTATTTTAGGGATCAGAGAGGTCAAATTAAGTTTTGTCACGTGGCATGTGACCATTTTGTTTCACTTTTCAAAGGAATGGCCTGTACAAATGATAAGCGCCCTCTTGGACAGTTAGAATATCCTGCTGTGACACGTGTTTACGTCAACTTCAAGGGCAAAGTCTTTGCTTTTAAATGCTGTTTGTTCTGTTCAAATTCCTTGTTTTGATCTGGAGATATCTTGTAAGCAACAAAAGGGTGGAATCCCAATTGTGTCACTTTTACGGGAAGAGGGCCTGATGCTATCATTGACAGTAGTAAAAGTGGCACAATTGTGATTTTACCTTTTCGTTGTTAACTGAACATATCTCAGGATTAAAACATGGAAACTGAACAGAACAAACGACATTTGAAAGCTAAGACTATGCCCTTGATGGTGATGTAAGCATCACGTCACAAAAATGTTTACCTAAGAGGGCACTTTTGGCTTGCACAATTATTTTTGAGACACACTGTACATTGACCACTTTAAAGATTGTGTCATTGATTTGCACGTCAAAAAACATCTAAATGAATGAAATCAGCTGAAATCATATCCAATGTGAAGATTAATATAAATAAACACCTCTCACAGAGACTTGGGGTAAAATATTGAGTTTTGGTGAAAATCTGGACGGTTAAACTTCATACTTTTTCCAATTACTCGGAAGCATTTTCAAAAAATCCGCGACGTCAAACGTGCACGTGCCGTTCCAAAATTGTCTGATCAGCCGTTAGCTAAATGTCGTGCGGAGGTTAGCCGTTGACCAATCAGTGCGCTGCGCTGGTCTTCCGACGTTACACAATAACCGTGATTCGCAGTTTGAGCAAAATTGAAACTCACGGAAAGAACAACATTCTGGTAACATGTCGTTATTAGTTTTTCTCATAAAACAAAAAATTCATGACGTATGGATCTCAAACTTTCAACACACCATTTCTAAGTACTAAACTACCGTTTGGTATTGATAATGAAGGGAAGTAATGGACTTGCACATCCCTGACACAATCTTTTATGTATCCTGGGTATAAAATGCGGTCACAAAATGATTGCCAGAAAGATTTCTCTTGTTCAGAGTTTGAAATTGGGTTTCAAACAAAGGGAACAATGGCCATCTACATGTATATAAGTTGCCATCACTAATCAATATCAAATTGATCCCATTTAATGTCAAAGACATTAGAATTGTAATGTGATGACATTTGAGACCCAAAAGGATGAGGGATGTTATTCTTCATATCAATACTTTCAACACACAACAATGAGAGTAAACTGATCCCAATAATATAGAAAATAAAATAATTTGATGGACATGTTATTAACTCTCTCATATTTGGTCGGTGTCCAATTCCTTGACTGCGAGTCATTATTCCCAATACTCAACATTTTGCTTCAAGCATACTGTTTCAATCAATGCTCATTTCCATACCAAACATACAATGCAATGACAGGCTAATGTCCTTCGTTCCTCTCATGATTCAGTTTGACCACATTTATTTTTTTATCCAAATTTCAAAGAGTTTTTTTTTCTAATTTCATTTTATGTATTTTATTCTATTTCATGTTACTTCATTTATTTTTATTTCATATTTCAATTAATGTTTGTTTGTTTTTTACCACGGGCCCTGTGTCTACCAATCAAATGCAAACATTATGTCCACACACATAACCATGGAATAACCAGCCAACTGGAAACACATCTTAAGTAGTTGTTAAACACAGACATCTTGCACAACTCTAAACAAATATTCATTTTAAAGAATTCGTTGGCGTTCATCCGAACCGTCGTATCAGTCGATTTTGGTCATAGTCATAATATCCATTTTGAGATTTTTGCAGAAAATGAAAGTACAAGTCCTAATCTATACAAGGTTAAATTGTTAGGCAGCAATTTATTTTAAGATATGTAGGGATTTTAAAGGCGATGTCATATAAAATTTTGATAAAATGCACAAATCCCATTGGAAACGTGTGCTATAGCACAGGAAACAACAACTGCGCGCACTTTATATGCAAATACGCGGTCAGCATACGCACTGCATTGACTTTGCACGTGAAAGAGAGATACGACAGTTTGCTTGATCGCGCGTATTGAAAATGCGGTTAGCATTGTTGAACTCCCTATGGCGTTTTAGTACAGGGAAAATCTAAACCGCTCAAACCGAAAGTACAAGCATGTAGCTCTTTTGCGATATTTTCTCTGATTCTTGGTTCTGTGTGAAAATAAAGATATCAATGTTAAGCAATTGTCTTGGTCTTTCCTACCATGTATATTTCTAGCAATGAACATCTTGTAATGCTTGGGACAAAAAAGTGGCAATTATAGTAAACTTTGAAGTCGATTTTCTCTGAAATGAGTTTCGCACTGTCGTATCGCAATACAATGGTTCGGATGACCGCCGACGAATTGTCTACACCTTTTTCAGTATAATTCTTCATTTTCGTAGACCCCTCCGTTGTTACACTCGATCACTATCAAGTCATTGATCTTAAAAATGTCAATTCAATTTTCCACATCTGATCCAAATACAAAATGTCATTATCCTTGACTTGATATTGTACCCAAGACAAATATGTGGGACTGAAATATTCACTATCTACTGTAGATATAGACTCACTGTGTGTGTGGGGGGGGGGTGGATGTTAAACTAAACTCCTCAAAAAAAGTTTGGAAATTTGACTTTGATCGAGTATTTCTCCTTTCTTGTAGTAGCAATAAGACATGCTTGGTACTAGCTGAAAGATTATTTAATTTTCTTTAACATGATACCCTACTTGTTATGATTATTTAAGCAGGGAAAAGGCAGTATTTAAAAATGTGGGATAAAGTGTAAATCGAAAAGCTGCAAAATGAACGGTGGTCATGAAGAGCCCATAAGGAAACGTGGTCTTTTTCTGAGTTATGTCTTTTGTTTTCAACTGGTCAGGCATAAATGTCAGTTTTAAAAGGAGCCCCTGCCACTTCATTTGTTTATGACTTTAAGACCGAATAGTTTGAGATATGTTTTTAAAAGCTCATGCATGTTTTTTCTTTTTGTTCGTTTGTTTCTTTGGTTGCTTGCTTGTGCACATGTTTGTTTGAATCCATGATAGTGTTAGTGTTACAATGCACAATGACCAACAGACATTGGAAAACTCACTCATCAACAGGGAAATAAGAAATTAGGCGATTTACCGAACTTAGGCCATTTGGGGAAACCTTTAATCTCAAAGTCATGTGAAATCTGTAGTGGCAGGAGCTCCTTTTGGAAATTGACATTCATGGCTGACCAGCTGAGAACAATAGATATAACTCCATACAAAAGAACATGTTCTGTATTGACTCTTTATGACCACCGGCCATTTTGCAGCTTTTCAATTTGCACTTTATCCTACATTTTCAAATACTGCCTTTCCCCCAATGAAATAATCATAACGAATAGGGTATCATTTTAAAGAAAATTAAATAATCATTCTGACGGTACCAAGCATGGATTGATTACTGCTACCAAATGAGAGAAATAATCCATCAAACTCAGATTTCCAAACTTTTTTTGAGGAGTTTATTTAAACAAAACTGCACATGTGCTCCTATTCAAATTGTCATATGCTGGACAGAATGTTTAACAATCAATATCCAAAATGTTTGGCATCATATCTGTAAAATGGTCACACTCATACTTAAAACTACATTGAACTTAAACACTTTCTTTTCATCTTTTGTTGCTGCTATGAAACAAGTCCAAGGTAGAGGTAAGTATAGTAATAATTAAGGTTCTACAGGATGATGGATCACAAAGTTTATCATTATTATTACTACTATTATTATCATTATTATTGTTATAATTATCATTATCATTATTATTATTATCATCATCATCATTATTTTTATTATAATTACTGTTATTACTGTTATTATCATCATTATTAATATCCTATATTAGATTCAGAATCAGAATTGCCTGTTTGTTGTATTCACTGGCATAGCCAGCCGGATTAAGCACAATGCATTAGTAGGGCCACTGCTGTTCTTGAACAATAGCTGGCCCCCCTTATTCATTGTGTTTCATCCCGCTAGCTGCACCAGCGGTTGTACTCATGAGTGAACAGATTTGTGTGTTTTGTCCTCTCTAAAAACTGAACTGCTATCTCAACATTTAAAAGGGCTGAGGAGTGACCACACTTTCGGCAAGTTGTACTTATCCTTTATCCTGCTGGATCTGACATGATAATACACCTATCAATTGCAGGCTTTCAAGTGGAACATGGTGAAAAAGTAGGAGAAAAATAGGAGCTAAATTTAGGAAAAAGTAGGAGAAAAGTAGGATATAAAGAGCTTAAAAGTAGGAGAAAAGTAGGACATGCATGGGGTTTTGATTTTTTTTTTATAAGTTACAGATTTTCAGCCATGCAGGATGTCAGAGAAGTCCAAAAGTCCATCATGCAATGCGTTTGAGTGGAGAGTTCCCATCCATGTAGTAATCCAAATGCAACGTAGTGTGGTTGAACTTGGTTATATGCAGACTCTGGATCAGGCACGGTTCTAGAGCAAAAATTTTAGGGGGGCTAAAGGGGGGCTTGACGGAAACATGCAAGGGAGCGAAGCGACCGAGCGGGGAGAGGGTGTGGGAGGGCGGATACCCTCCTCCCACGGTAGGGACTTTTTGAAAATACCCATAGAAAAGACGTGATTCTGGGCATGGTAAATAAACATTTCAAAGGTATATTTTATGAAGATTATTAGGGATTATTTTCAAAAGATTACAGGGGAGTATATGAAAACTGCAACTGGGCAGTGATACTTGCAAGGGAGCGAAACCTGCGAACAGGGGGAGGTATGGGAGAGGCGGATACTCTCTCCCACCGGTAGGAACTTTTTGAAAATACTACATAGAAAAGAGTGATTTAGACATTGGTAAAGTTGCTATTATTGTTTTTGAAGGTTATATTTTATAAGATGGATTGCAGTCAGGATTTTTCAAATTGTACTCCTACATGGAAGTATCGTGGAAAATGTTATGGAGTCAGTAGTCATCTAGCTGATCTGGTCGAGCGAAGTGAGCTTGAGGCGGCTGAATGGAGTGTAATGATTGAGGGGGGCCTCTCCCACGTTAGAAAAAATTTTTTTTTTTAAAATACGAACATAAAAGAGGGTTGTGGTAGGCATGCGTAAAAAATGATATTTACAGGTATGTATATATGAGTAAAAATAGCGTAAGCCAGATTGTTTTTGCAATGGGGGGGGGCCAGACATTGGAGGATTGACTAAGCAAGATCAGGAACGTACCCCCCCCCCCAAAAAAAAAAAAAAACACACACACACACACATCACACACACAGCCACACAAACAAACCAAAACACACGAGCGGTTGGTAGTCGGAAGTCATTTTTTCTTCTTCATGTTTTAAAATTCTTTTCTTTTTTTTTTGTCGTTGGAGATTTGGGATAGCTTTTGGGGGGGTTCTGGGAGGGGTGTCCCCTCAGGATAAGAAAAAAATGCATTTTCACCTTTAGAAAATCTATATTTATGTTTAAATAGATAGTGCCAAGGCCACTTACAAAACATTAAACTAACACAATTTCAATTTGCTTCGCACCGGTCCCTCGGGCGAGAAATTGCTAGCCGACATTGCAATGTTGCGCCAATGAAAATATCGGGACAAACATATTGTTTTGCCCCTCCCCCCAAAAAATGATAAATTGAAAAATTTATATAAAAAGCAGTGTAAGCACTGCAAACCCATTAATTGTATATCATTTTACTACCACGCCAATGAAAACATTGGGGCAGACATATTGTGACACATTGTGTTGCCCCCCCCCCCCCCAAAAAAAAAAATGACAAATTGAAAATGATATGTTTCACAAGCAACGTAAGGCACTACAAAACCATTAAACCTACACAATGTTTTGGGTTTGCGAGAAAAATGGTTAACATATGTATTACTGCAATTTTGCACACGAAGCGCGCTGAAAATTTTGACATTTTCCTTACTTTTGCTCAGTCCCCTACAAAAAAATTGACAAATTGAATCATTCTTAAACTGCAATGCAAGAATAGCGCAAAGCATTACCAAACCATTAAACTTACACAATGTTCAATTTTATTTGCGCCTTGCGAAAAATTTGTCAGCATAATGTATTATTGCAATTCTGCGCGCAGAGCGCGCCAAAAATTTTTGACTTTTTCTTACTTTTGCCCCCCCCCCAAAAGAAATAACAAATTGAATCATTCTTAAAACACAACGCAAGAATAGTGCAAGGCACTAAAAAACCATTGAACTATTATACAATATTTAATTTTGTGACACGCCTTGCGCGAAAAGTTGCTTGCTTATTTTGCAATTTTGCGAAAATTTTGACATTTTGTTTCCACGACAATGAAAATATTGCCCGCCCCCCCCCCCTTATCCGAAAAATGCATTGACGCACCTGAGTCTGTGCCGTGATTTTTCTGTGACTTATATTTTATTTATCTTTTTTTTAGCTGCTGAATAGGGGGTGGGGTTGGCCCTAGTATGCCCCCTTGCTACGCCAGTTATTATTTTGATGAAGATTCAGGAGTTCAAAAAAATGTTCGGGAAGTATGTGAAAAACCGTAATTGCGTGAGGGTGGAGGACCGGTGTGGGGATGGGGAACCCACGGCAAGAATTTTTTTGAAATACACATAGCAAAGACATGTTTCTAAGCACAGTAAATACATATTTTAAAGGTATATTATGAAAATTATTATAAGGAGTGTTGTCAGGATTTCAAGAAGATGTACAGTAAGTAGACCTATGTGAAAAAATGCAAACGGGTAGTCGAGGGAGTGAAGCGACCGAGCAGGAGTAGGAAACTTTTTTGAAAATATGTGTTAAAAAGAATTGTTTCTGGGAATGGTAAATACATATTTAAACATTTTTTATTACTTCTTTCTATCAGTATTCCATCTTTGCTAGATTGCTTCAGTTTATATATTAATATTTTCATTGTAAAACATTTTTTGTCCGAAAATTTTGGGGGGAGCTTGAGCAATTGTGGGGGGACAAAGCCCCCCCCCCCCAGAACCGCGCCTGCTCTAGCTGGTAGAGAACCCTTTCTTGTGCTGAAGAGTCACACTTTCTGTGAATACCTGAAATGACCACCCACTACTCCAGCATTTTATATGATCAATAGCATTTTTTATTTTCGCGGGGTTTTTACAAAAAAAGTAGGAGAAAGTAGGAGAAAGTAGGAGTTTTGGGGAAAAAAGTAGGATAAGTAGGAGGAGAGTAAAAAAAGTAGGAGAAAGTAGGAAAAGTAGGAGCGCTTGAAAGCCTGCAATTGTAAGACGCACCCCTCGACCCCCGGGAATGGTGCGTCACTTGTCAAACGTGAGTCGGATTTTCATATACCATGACGCACCTGTGTGTCTCGACTATGACGGACCATTTTCTTACAATGACTGTGTCTAGGCCTATTTAAACGTATACAAACTGATGCACCCCTTTCACCATGCTGTGACCGACCAAATGCTTCCATGACAGTACCCTGCGTCATTATTTGTTGGTAAATGACCCACCCATGATGCACCATTCCCGGGGGTCGAGGGGTGCGTCTTACAATTGATATGTGCATAAGTGTTGAATCCAGCTGGATAAAAGGTTGCATATACAGTGTAATATCCAGACAGTGTTGTAAAATGTTGTCACTTCTCAGCCCTTTTATATGTTGAAATAACATTTTTGTGTTCAGAGTGTCCACAATGAATAGGCCAATGGTATTGGTAAAATGAATTATTACAGGAGAAATATCTGATTTCGTGGACTAGCATACAATTAGCCTAAAATTGGAGGGTCAGTAAAACAATTCCTCAGAGTCCTGTAACTGTCCTTTGAGGGAAAATATAATTTAAATAATTTTACTGACGTTATAAAAATAAAGGCATTATTCAATCATGCAAATTACACTTGTGTTCTGTTTGGACAAGTGCAAATGAGATATCAACAGGAATGTTCTAAATTATCTTTTGATAAGTGATACATTCAAATAAAAGCCAAATATTTACTGTACACTACAGATGTAAAGATACAGATGTACAGTTATACTGTTCAGACACTTCCCAACCTACGAATGATGTAAATTACATAGGCTACTGTATATGCACACAGTTGAGTGGAATTAAATGAATGGATGTCATGTTCTAACATTACAGTAGATTGAAAAATCCATCTGTTCAAGGATTTTTTCTAGTTACATTTTCTGAGATTTTACCTATTCCCAGTTCAAGGGAGTGGATACCGTAAGCCAGACATAGTCCCTAGTCTCAGCAGACTTATTCCTGACCGAAATAGACTGATTTTTTGTTCAATTTACATGTATTTCCATGAGACAAGATTTCCAAAGGAAAAGTTAGTAAATACGAATGTTCTTTCAAATGGTATGATATTTATGAAGTCTACTGGTTTTGGGATTCACATTGTAAGCCTTACAGTTACACCTTGGGATAATTTGAACAACATGAAAAAGGGGGAAAAATCAGGTTTCCACTTGCACTGTTCACAAAGGGGGAATGTCATCAGACTTGTTCACAAATGTTTACAATTCCTACACAAATTTTTGGTAATTTAAACTTTAAGAGGAAAATTTTCGGGTTTTGATCTTTTGTGTTGTGGGTGCACAACTTACACTGTACATAGCTCAGTCAGACTCAGAGAATCCAGCCCGCCCAGTGGCGTAACTACGGGGGGGCACGGGGGGGGCACGTTCGGGTCTCATATTATAAATAATGACATGAAATAAAATGAATTATTTTAGCTTCAATACCGCTCGTTGGCAGGG
>JZLH01S0005471.1:7961-19246 GCA_001188425.1 Eucidaris tribuloides | reverse complement strand
CGGCAATTTGACTTTGAACAAAGTGCATTGAACTTTCCACATTATGTGGTCGATAGGGATTAACGGATAGTCAAGGCATAAGGCAAACTATACCTTTTTTGGTTGTCTTAAATCAAGACGACGTTATTTGGTGTATAATTCAACACAATTAGACATTTTTCAATTTTGACCTGTGAACCCTTTTTGACCCTACGCAAATTGCTGACCTTTATTGATGGTTACCCATGCCACGATTTTGTTCAGTAGCCTTCAGATATCAAAACCACTTAAACCTTTTGTCCTGTGAAATGTGTCACGGACCGATACATTGTTCATCTACTACTCTGGAAGGGTGGTTTAAAATACACTATTAACAACTGTGGTAAGCCACTTTTAAAAATCGTCGAACTTTTGTATCTCGAATATCTGACAGTGTTTTAATGGACAAATACACCACACCTAAAAACAAAGTTTGGACAGTTATTGCTGTCATAGTACAATATGGTTCAATACAAATTGCACTTAATTTACTATAATGGTGATAGGAAATTCTCACACAGTAGTCTATGGAGAAAGCTTGGAATGGTCTCTCATGATTTTCAACATTTTTAAAGCATTAAGATTGTTTTTTCACTGCAATTTTTTCGAGGGCTTATTTTTTAGAACCGTATCAAGACACTAGTTAGCTGGTGGCATCATGTAGTTCGATTTTTTTAAACTGGAACATTGTTTATACAATTGCTTTAAGATAACGTATTTGGTAGATCAGTTTATGGGCAATTCGGTGAATTATTGGACAAAATCACCAATTATATAAATTGCTTATCTCGAATCGTATTACATTTTAATGGTATTGAATGGGTAAGAATCATGAAGAAAGCAATGGGGGACATTCTTTTACTTCTAATTTTACATCTTCACGCACCTCTAGCGAGAATCAGAACATAAATAAATACCATGTGGGACTAGTGCGTAAATCTCAGTTTTATTGAAAATTATCATTTATTTTTGCAGTTTTTTTCCATGCATAGCCTCTTATCATTGTTTTTGAAAGTAATAAGCCCCACATATGCATACTAAAATACTGAAAACGCATTGATACCGGCTAAAGCCATTTGTTGTGGATGCGACAAAATGTAACTAATAACCGTAACGTTAACTGAAACCATGTTTTTGTGTGATGTTGTGTAAGTTTAAATAAAAAGATTTTTATCAATTAAGTTTGATAATATAAATGACTTATCAAGATGCCAGAAATGCATGAATAACGCACCGTTTGTTTCAGTTGAAAGCAGGGTGAGAAACTTTGAACCAAAGAAACCTGTACATTTTTTTCCATTGTCTTTTTATGTAACGTAACTAACTAATTAAAGTTCTTGTTTATTACCACTGAAACATGTCTCATGATTTTGTTGATGTTATGAAAGTATGGTAGCCCAGAAAAATAAATATCAAACGATTATTCATGTTAAGAGCAAATGTGAGTAAATAATTTGTCATAAGTGTAAGTAAACTAATCACGGAATTTAGCCTTATAAATAACGTATCAATTCTGTTTCTACAGGATGCGTTTTCGGAAATTCTGGATACTTAAAGGGTAAGTTTTCTGATAAACCCGACAGGGAATAGGATGAAAGGAACTGTATACGGAAATTGGAGGCGCTGTTAAACTGTACCACAGGTAATGGGAAAAATGAGGCAAAGGAAGAGAGGGAAATGTGGAATTTATGACATTTTATCATGGATAGATGCTGACAGCATAAGATCAAAAGGTACCATTTTTAAGACCTCAAAATCACAGTTATGGCCACTTTTGACTAGATAGAATGATTTAACACAGCGTTTGCTCTTTTGGGACTTGAATTTTATGTTAGAGATAGGCAAATTATGATTTTAAAAAATCGGACTTACAAAGAAAAATTCCTATTGAAAAGCAACAGTGCTATTGGGCTGTCAAAAATATTTGACATAAGGGATTAAAATCGATTCTGTGACGTGAGGTTTTATGCGGAGTATTGTATACATTAGCACACTACCATGACATTGAAAATTTAATGTACAAAAAATTTGCGTGCCTAGTTGGCTTTTTGAACTGAGCACATCAAAGAATTGAATATGAAATCATGGTGTATGGAGTGGTTTTTTATATTAAATTTCAAGTCATGTAACTCAGATAACATGAATGAAACAAGTTGCTTATGCATCATTTTTGAAAGAGATGAGTCAAGTATATTTGATTCATGTTTTTTTCAATCATACACTCCATTGTTCACACAATTAGGTCTGTTTAGGATTTGTTGGGGGCACACTGTATTTTCAGTGAAATTGATAATTTCTATACAGAGGCTTAGGTTCCAGACCAATGTCAGATCAGACCATAAATCTTTATCTCAAAATATATATTTTTATTCACTCTGTGCTGCAGGAAATATAATAAATAAAAAATAATAAATAACGATTAATCAAATGATTCAAATAATTTTATGTATGTTCTTCTTCTTTGACCTGTTTGTCAGTTTATTGAATTTTATATTTGCTGGCAGGTAGGCTTAGTATTGTTGCTGCTGGAAAACTGATATTTTTTGTTACTTTTTTTTGTATGTGATTGGTTATGTTTTTGTTCCTAGATATACTTGCATAGTCTGAAACTAGCGAAATTCTTATGATTGGACATTTGATGCAAAATGATTTACAGTTAAACTAAGTTTTGTTTGTTTTTTCTTTTCTACATACATGTTATATCATGGCACAAATACACTGATACATACCAGTGTCTAAAAAAATTGTGACAAGTACAAACTGCCCTTAATGGCATTAGAAAATACTTTGTAGACAAAATTCTTAACATCAAGTCAGGAGCTTAGATCTTAGCTTATAAACAGCGTAATAGTTTTTGTTCCCTTTTTGTTTAAATCTTCGAAATATGATTAGTTTAATAAGAAGGGTGAAATCACTTGTGCACTTTTTTACTGCAAATCCATTTTAAGTGACAACTTATGTAATGACTTCCACCCTTTTTTTGTTTTGGTTTACAAGATATTCGAGATTAAACAGAGCAGAATGAAGAACAATGCAATTTAAAAGCTGAGACTGTTGCCTTGACGTTGTATGTAAAAGCATAATAGTCAACAAGAATATTTTCTAAATGGCCAAGAGGCTGTTTACTTGCCAATTTTTTGAGATACTGCAGGGCCTTCTTTGAAAAGTGAAAACAAAAATTTTGGGTCACACACGTGACAGATTAATTTGACCTCTGATATCTTCATGTATATTCAAAAGGAACTTGCAAGGTACATTGTTTTGAAATGTAAATATTCTAATATAAATGTCAATAGTGAATCAGTTGAATATTAATGTTATGTATATATCTATACTTATTTAGAGTCGAGAGGTCAAATGGTTTTGTAATAATGAATGTGAGACAATTTGTTTCATATTTTCAAAGAATGAGCCCTGCGCATTGATCAAAAATTGTACAAATTGAATATAAGAGACCCATCTTTGGAAGTTAGAAATAATCCTGCATGTGAACACGTGATTTACGTCAACTTTAAGGGCAAGTCGTTTGCTTTTAAATTGCTGATTTGTTCTGTTCAAAAATTCCTTTGTTTTGAATCTCGAAGCATATCTTGTAAGCAACAAAAGAGGTGGAATCCAATTGTGTCTTTTACGGGAAGAGGCGCCTGATGCTATCATTGACAGTATAAAAAGTAGGCACAAATTAGTATTTTACCTATTTATCGATTTCGTTTAAGGTGAACATATCTATCAGGAATTAAAAACAGGAGATGAAACAGGAAACAAACGAAAATATGAAAAGCCAAAGACTATGACTTGTGGTGATGTAAGCATCTCGTCAACAAAATGTATTTCCTCAATTACCTAGAAGGGCGCTATTTTGATGCTTGCAACATTTTTTTATTTGAGCACTGTACATTGACACCTTTAAATGTAATCACTTCGGGATATAATGCCGGTCACAAAATGAATTGCAGAAAGATTTCTCTTTTTAACTTGTTTTTGAACAAATTTGGAGTTTCAAACAACGGGGACAATCGGAATTAATAGAAATATAAGGTTAAGTCTATCACTGAATTCAAATCTCAAAAAATTGAGGCCATATTAATGATCAAAGAATATGGAATTAGATTTATTTGTGATGACATTGGGACCAAAAGGATGAGGGAAATTTGTTTATTTCTTAATATAATAATTTCAAACACAAAAATGAGAGTAAGTGTTCCCAAATACATATAAGGAAAATCAAAAAATTGATGGAAACCAAATTTTTGTTTATTTACTAATTTCATATCTTGGTGTTGGTGTCCTATATCCATTATGACCTGCCATCGTTATTTTCCCAAATGCTAAAACATTTATGCTTTTTAAGATATGTTTCAATAAATACTTTTCATTTCATACAAAACCATACAATTGCAATGGGACAGTGACTAGTGTCCTTCACTTTCACTCAATGAACTCGTTTGACCCACATTAATATTTTTTATATCCAAATTTCAAAGAGGTTTTTTTCTATATCTAATTATTTATTTTATTCTATATATATGTTACTTCATTTATTTTTATTTTACATATTTCAATTAGATGTTTGTATTGTTTTTTACCACTGGGGCACCTGTGGTACACCTATCAATGCAACATTTATGTCCAAACCTATAACATGGAAATAACCAGACAACTAGAAACAATCTTAAGTAATTGGTTAAACACAGTGACATCTTGCAACTACTAAAACAAAATATTACAATTTTAAAACACTATAACTTTGTTGAAGCCCTTATTTAAATAAAATGTCAAACTTTGACTTCTACCTGAATTAATATCACGGTAACGTGTTTGGCTGAATGAAATAAACACAATAGACAACAAAACTAAATAGAGTTAGTGCGGAGTCGATCATAAATACATGTAATTGTAACAGATTCAAAGATCAGGCCAACTATGAATTAAATATTCACAGAATAGGAACATCTGCACACACAAGCAGGTCTATGAGAGGAAACACAGGGAATGGAGTCGCTTCAATGAATTATTCACATTTTAGAAGCACTTAAATGATCGTTTTAAACTGCAATTTTTTCAGGACTTAATTTTTAAGACTTATCAGAGAACCAACCATAGAATGACAGGGAATCAGGAATAGCTTACAGATTTTTTAAATGAAAACAGTGTTATACGATGCTTATAATAGAAAATTGTACTACACTTTTCAGTCATATTTCTTATTTTGTATGACCCTCCGTTGTTATACATCGAATCACTATTCAAGTCATTGATCTTAAAAGATTAGTAAGGTTCATATTCTTACACAATTCTGATCCAAAATATCCAAATGTCATTATCCTATGATTGCACATTGTAACCCAAACACAAATGCATGATAAAGGGACTGAAATTTCAACTTTCTGTTATGTAGATATTAAGAACTCACTGCATGTGTGGGGGAGTGGATGTTAAGACTTATTTAAACAAAACTGCACATGTGCTCACTATTTCCAAAAAAAAAATTTGGTCCCATTTTTATAATTTATTTTTTTTGGCTTTGGAGAGAATGACATTATAACAATACAAATATCAAAAATGTTGGCATCATATCTGTAAAATCGGTCACCACTCATAACTTAAAATACATTGAACTAACCTTTTTTTTCATCTTTTGTTGCTGACTATGAAAACAAGTCAAGGTTAGACGGTAGTAGTATCAGTAATAAAATTAAAGGTTCTACAGGATGATTGGCATACAGACTTTATATTTCATTATTACTATATTTTATCATTGTTATTATAATATAATTTCATTATTCATTTATTATTTCATCTCATCATATATTATTTATTATTATTACTGTTATTCCTGACTTATTTATCATCATTAGTTAATAATTTATATTAGATTCAGCATCAAGAATTGCCCATTCTGGTTGTAATCAATGAGACAATAGCAGACCGGATTAAGCACGATGCATTAGTAGTGGCCATGCTGTTCTTGAACAATAGATGGCCCCCCTTATTCATCTGTGATTTCATCCGTCCTCGCTGAACCAGCGGATTGTATTAAATGAAAGTTGAACAGATTCTGTGTGTTGAATGTCCCTCTAATAAAACAGAACTGCTATTCATGGATTTAAAAGGGCTGAAGAGAGTGACCACATTTTCTGCAAGATAATTGTACGTTATCATTTAGCCTGCTGGAATCTGACATGATAATAACCTATCAACGCAACCTCGACCCCAGGGAATGGTGCGTCACTGTTCAACGTGAGTTCGGAATTTCATATCATGAGCCCTGTGTGATCCTCGGATATGCTGGACCATTTTCTATACTAATGACTGTGCCATAGGGCCTATTTAAACCTATAACAACACTGATTGACAGCCTTTAACTCTTTTTTTCTACATTGCTAGTGACCGACCAATGTTCCATGGACGGTTAACTGCGTCATTATTATGTTGCGTAAATTGACAACCATGATTGCCACCAATTTCACGGGGAGATCAGGAGAGGTACTTTTTACAATTGTATGTGCTATAAGATGGTTTGAAATCAGCTGGATAAAGGTTGATATACAGATAGTTATATCCAGGACAGTGTTGTAAAATGTTGTCACTTATCAGGATCCTTTTTATATGTTTGATAACTTTATTGTGTTTTTGAGGTGTCACACATTATGAAATAGGCCAATAATTGGTAATGAAAATTATTCAGTCGAGAAATATTGATTTCGTCCTGGCACTACCGAACTAAGACTTACAATTAGCCTAAAAATTGGCAGAGTGTCAGTAAAAAACAAATTCCTCAGAGTCATGTAACTGATCCTATTGTCGGGAAAAATATAATTTAAATAATTTTACTGATGTTATGTGTAAATATAAAGGCCATTATTCAATCATGTAAATATACACTTGTGTTCTGTAATTGGAAACAGTGCAATGAGATATCAACGAGGAAACTGATTCTAAATTATCAATTTTTGCATAAGTAGATACATTCAAATAAAAGCCAAAATAATTTACTAGGATACATACAGATGGTTAAGATACAGAGATGTACAGTGATACTGTTCAGGAACTTACAACACACCTACGAATGATGTAATTAAATTAGGCTATGGTATATGACAAACACAGATTGAGTGGAATTAAAATGAAATGAAGATGTATGTTCTAAACATTACAGTAGATTGGAAAAACTCATCTGTTCAACGCGTATTTTTTTCTAGTTACAATTTTCTTTGAGATTTTTACCTATTTCCCAAGTTAACGGATCAGTGGGATAACCTAACGCCCCACGACATAGTCTGTCTCAGCAGCCAGACTTTACCTTCCCCCTGACGCCCTCCGTACAATAATCGTATTTATTTGTTCGAATTTAATGTATTTCCATGAGAGGGGGAAATACCCAAGATTTCAAATGGAAAAGTTAGTAAATTACTGGAATTGTTCTTTCAAATGGTATGATATTTATGACAAGATCTATGGTTTTGGCGAATTCAAATTGTAAGCCGTTACAGTTAACCTGAGGCGATAATTTGAACAAAGATGAAAAAGGGGGAAAATCAAATCGGTTTCGCACTTAGACATGTTCCAACAAAGGGGAATAGTATCAGACTATTGTTAACAATGTTTACCATTCCTCACAAACTTTTTTTGAAATTTTTGGTAATTTAAACTTTAAGAGGAAAATTTTCGGGTTTTGATCTTTTGTGGGTGCACAACTTACACTGTACATTGCTCAGAGAATCCAGCCCGCCCATTACATCAGAAAATGTCAACATTTGTCGAAAATGAGTCGATAGAATCTTCCGTTAGCTGCTCCACCCCACCCCCCCCCCCAAAAAAAAAAAGAAAAAGAAAAAAGAAAAACCAAACCGGGATGCATACCGCTAGTTCCACTCCGGTACAGTCGGGACAGGACAGTCTGCGTCAGTCACTCACTCATGACACTGGCACTGACCCTGTCAGTAATTCAAGTCAAACTTTTGTGCCCCGTTCTCTCTGGTTCGTAACTTCGCACACTGTCGAAATGAGGACTGACTGAAGTATTATCATATGCAGCGCTACATTAGCGCCTATAGTGTTTCGTTAAATGTCTGAAGAAAATAAAAATTCTTACCACTCGTTCAACGATGTTGACTTCGAAAAACTTTTTTCACTGTTCATTGCATTTATCACGCGATTGGCTTGGCGGTACGTGGCGGCGGCTGAGGTGCCTGTGACCGTGACTGTGTACGTTGCAAAATTAAGACTGTTCTGTAATTTAAGAATTTCACTTTTCTGACATATTTGAAATGATATACATATTTTAACCTCATTTTCAATACATAGATTTTCTAAATATGTAAATATTCGCGTGTGAATAATGATTATTCAATCACATCTTTGAGGTTTACCCCTTCTAACAAATGGAATAGTCTACAATGAAAAGGGAAATCGGGGAACTCCCTGATCCGGCCGATATCCTTGTGAGGGCGCGCACACTTAAATTCCCTCTGCTCTGGTTTTGATCATTTTGATATTGCCAATCTTCCGACGAAACAAGAAATGAAACAATAGAGGCGTGGATTCAAAACTGTAAAGCAAGTGTCATGTGAACACAAATCTATTCAGAACTGCTCCAATAATCATTAAAGGTATTGGCTAACATTTACCACAGTTAAAAAAAATCTGAGCTACATGACTCCACATGCTACCATTGTCTTTGATAAGGTCTAAAAATGACGCCCTGAAAAAATTGTATTTCAAAATGATAATTTAGTGCTTCAAAAAAGTGAAAATCGTAAGTTGATCGGATTCACCTGCTCATTTTCTCCCATAGACTTACTGTGTGAACACCTAGGCTATTTAAACTCTCCCCGAGTTTTAATTGTTTATTCATGCATAACTTGCCATTAACAGTGTAACTTTCCAAACTTTTTTTTATTCTAGGGTGTTTATTTGTCTATATGAACACTAGTATGTAGTTCAGATATCAAAATTTGACAATTTTTTAAATTGAAGCTCCACAATGTTAGCCTATCACTTTAAACGGATAAGTTTCTTTCCAACAGTAAAAACTATGTAAGTAACATTATTGAGCAAAACAACAAGGGGGAGGGGCACAAACGCCTATTTTCGGACTACGCACCAACTAAATTATTTTCTTCAGCAATCCCCCCCCCCCCACCTAAAAAAAAAATGTTAAATAAATAACCTGCCGATAAACAATCGCACAAAATGAATGTCGTAAAACTTAACATATTAAACACATGCACTTAGACACGCAAGGGGGAAATGGTGTAGTCTCTAATATTGCTTTAATACTTGAAGAAACGATGATTTTAACTCACATCTTCATGTTAGAGTATGCAAACCACCGCACCCATTGCAGAAAACAAGATCCATCCACCCCACCCCCCCCCCCTCTCCGAGAAGATACAACGTATTCTGTGCCAGATTATATAGGTTTATGGAGTGTGTGATACGAATTTTGGGAAGGAATTTGAGAGCACCATACCATTGTCCTGACCTGCCCACGTCTCGTGCCATTCCTTCTTTCTTAAGCTGCCTTTACACGGGCACGAATTTTGATTCCGCATCACCCCGCACAATTGCGTACCTAGGCGTGCCATTCTGTGGTATGCAGCTCGCTGAACTCTCTAATCCTTGTGATTGTAACCGGTGTAATGGTCCAGTGCTTAGAGCATCCGCCTCACGTCCGGAAAGTCACTGGTTTGAGCCCCGGCCGGGTCATACCAAAACTTTTTAAAAAGTTTAACATTTTGTCACGAACGGCCACGCACTTTTTTACTAGCCGCGCACCATCACGAATGGTATCACGAGCGTTTCCCTCATTGGCACGTTACGATGAGTGCCATGGCGTAAACTGTTTTGTGTGCCCGTGTAAAGGCACCTTTACTGGTCATAAGTAGTACGAACATGATGGATTATGGACCATGATGATGGAATGTCTTTGAAATTCATAAGTTTTTATTGTTGTGTGTATTCCCACTTTAGTCATCTATATCTCGATATCTGTTCGACATTGAAAATCAGCCCTTTTATTTTGGAACTGGTGATCACGTAATCAAAAACCTTCGGCTTAAACACAAGTAAAGCTCCTCGTAAAAGAATTAAAACGCATTGAATAAAATGCTTGGTCAAAACGCAAAGCTTTCTTTTCCCTTTTGCACCACCATTACTAATCAAAATCCGATTTATCATTACCATCAATCTTGATGTCTCTACCGACATCCAAATAGCATTGTTCATTACCATCAAACTATTAATGGCGTCACCATTCCCGGGTCAACATTACGTTCAGGATTATAATCTTCAAAAGTCACTTTAGCGTGCTTTCAGATTTTCTCCCCATTTCGTTGATTTGACATTCACCTTGGTAATGTCAACTACAAACTATAATTCTGCAAAGCGTATTACATCAATCGGTGACATATAGTTTGTTATTTTAGCTGCCACATTTTTGGAATGATGTTCTACTGAGAATAAGCTAACGTCCAACTAATAACATTTACGAACAGGATCTAAAACCTGTTTTCTCTATATTTTTTTTAATCTAAATCATGTAAGCGCTATGGTACATCGTGGGTACAATGATCATTTGTACTCATTATTATCATTACTATTATTAATAACACCTGAATCATAACCATCAAACTTATATCATCGTCACCACCAAACCTTTATCATCGTCATCATCATATAGCAAAATAGCATTACTCTCACTTGTCATGTCGAATTAGATTAAAGTAAAATATCAAATCTTGCGCCTCTATATTGGCGCCATCAACTTTGCTACCATCGCTTTATCACTATCATTCAATCCAGTAATTTCCATCAAAGCGACCACTGTAACCATGAAACCACTATATCGTCACCATCAAACCTATATCATTGTCTCCATCATACTTACATAATCGTCACCTTCAAACCTATATCATCGTCACCATCAAACCTATATCATCACCATCATGAAAACTATATCATCGTCACCACCAAACCTATATCATCGTCATCATCTAACCTATATCATTGTCACCATCAAACCTATCATTACCATCAAACCCATATCATCGTCACCATCAAACCTATATCATCGTCACCATCAAACCTATATCATCGTTACCATCAAACCTTTATCATCGTCACCATCAAACCTATATCATCGTCACCACTAAACCAATATCATCGTCACCATCAAACCTATATCATTGTTACCATCAAACCTATATCATTGTTACCATCAAACCTATATCATCGTCACCATCAAACCTATATCATTGTTACCA
>JZLH01S0005465.1:22078-32612 GCA_001188425.1 Eucidaris tribuloides | reverse complement strand
TATATAAGGGGAAATTATGTAAATTTAGAGGTCATTGAACTTTCAATGACCTTGCGCAATTACGGCTTGACCTGCCGACATACTTTTTGGTCATCTTTTAGTATATATTATGGGAAAGTTTTTGAGGTGTAAATCGTATTAAAAACCAAATCCGTTTTATTAACCTATTACTTTTATTTTAGGCCAATTTGTACAAAAATCCGAAAAAATGTGAAAATTTTGAGTTTTTAGCCCAAAATGAGGACTTTAACATAATCAAATCTCATCACAAGGGTATCGTTGCATAGATATTTTTAATATCTTTCATTAGACACCACTGACGTAAAAAATTGAATATCTGTTCAGGAAATATATGCAGAAAACTGGATACATAGGAATTGGGGGTCAAATTAGAGGTCATTGACCTCTGACGTCACGTTCCACCACTCACGACACTCAAGAAATCACTTTTCAAATGTGTCAAGGGATGTTCTACCCAAATATCATAACAAGACACCTGGTCAATTTTGTCAAATAAATTCTTGGTATCTCTCGGACTATGTGTTTTGTACTGAGTTGGTTTGTTTGGAGGGTCCATGGTTTGTGTGTGGGGGTTATCATATCGATGGTGGTGGTGTGGTCGGGGGGGGGGGGGTACTGAATATTGATATATTCCCGGATATATTTTTGCAATTATGATGTTGATAAAAAAGGCCCTATAATGTAAGGCTCCACCTGTGTACAAATTTTAAGACTTGGCAGATGGAAAATTGTAAGAAATTTGTGAAGATGGTATACTCAATCCAGTTGTATTGTTTTGGTCATATTTGTGATAAAGAAGGCACTAGATCCTGTGCAAGTGAGTCGACAAACTTTGGATCCTAAAGAATATGGAATTATGTAGTAGGGATATGAGGGAGAATAGTCGGGTTTCGTAAAACAAAATCATTGATGTGATGGTTTACATATTTTGTGTGTGTGTGTGAAAATCATGCAACATACACTGTACGTAGGCCTACATTGTTTGAAAGTACGGGATGGCCATAATGACTTTGATTTTTCTCAAAAGATGTTAACAGACATTTTCGTTACGCCTAGGATTATAAAAATTCTTGGAAGATTAAAATAATTTTCTTTAAATTACTTAATGGAGTTATCAATACAAAAGAATATTTATTTAGATTTGGTCTTGTCGACAATTTTATGTTCTGTTTTGTAATAAAGATCGAGGTGGAAACATATCCACATTTATTTTGGGAGCGTGTTCGATCAGGTCAAGCAATTATGGAAAGATGTTACTGCATTTTTTTAATTACAAGAAATAGAATGGAAAGATTAAATATACATTTTAATGATTTTATTACGAATTAATGAATTTCGTAAAATTCTTTTAGAATTAAGTGTTGCAATTGTGAAAAACGCAATATACTTCAAGACCAAACGTGGCAATTCCGTCGCTTTAAGACATTAACAAAATCTTCGGAATTTGGGAAGAGGAAAGGGAATATCGGTTAAACGAGGATTTTGCCATTTTAGATAACATGCATCCTTAAATGGGGAAATATCGGGATTAGTTTTTTACCTGTTATTCGGGGGATGGACCATGGAGGTTTATCATTTCTTGCAATTTTACTTTGTTTAGATCTCTCTGTCTCTCCATATGTTTTCCATAATTATTAGTTCTCTGTGCGGCTGCATCTACCCACCCTTCTCAAAGATATTGCAACCGACGCATGCATTTTGAGTTGAAGGGGTTTTTCTATAATGTCCTAATGAAGTTTATTATTGGAAGATAACAAATTATTAGAAAAGAAATCAATGAATATTTTTTCTCCTTTCTTCTCCAAGGCGGAGAGATTATTAAATACAGGTGCACCCACGACTGGAACGTAAAATTTAACATTTTTTCGCCTCCCTATAGGGGTGGGGTGTTCATTCACACTAGCTAATTCGGGTCCGTATTTCTCGTGAAACGGTTTTGATGGTTTTGAAAGACTTCCAACAAGCAAAAAATGCCAATATGTTCCATTGACGCGGTCTGCAGAAAGAAGACCACACCCCGCAAAGAAGAAAAGCGCCTCGTATCTTCATAAGACAGTGGTAAGGAGGATAAGGCTACTAAATAAAGATGATGGCTTTCTCTTCAATCATTATATTCGATGAACTGAAAAGTCGCATGACAGTAAATTATAGGATGTTTGCAATAGTAAACCGCCTTTAGAATTGAGAAAGAATAATAAGGTATAACTTGAAGCGGTCTTGTCTTAAATATGGGGCATATCCTCCTTACCAGTTACCACTGTGTTAGGAAGATAGGAGGCGCTTTCTTCTTCGCCGGATGTGGTCTTCTTTCTGAGACCGCGTCAGAGTAACATATTGGCATTCTTTTGTTTGTTGGAAGTCTTTCCAAAACATCAAAAACGTTTCACGAGAAATATGAAACCGAATTACTATATGCTAATGTAAAATAACACCCCATCCCACCCCTATAGGAAGGCGAAAAAATGTAAATTTTATGTTCAAGCCCCTCTGCCGTAGGTGCGTCTGCAAATCTCTCCGCCTTGGAGAAGAAAGGAGAAAGAATATTCATTGATATCTTTTCAAATAATTTATTTTACAACAATAAACTTCATTAGGACATCATTATAAAAAGACCCCTTAAACTCAAAATGCATGCGTTACTGTATGTTGCAATACTTTTGAGAAGGGAGGGTACATGTGTTATTGTTAACTGTAGTTTTGTTTTCTGTCTAAAGTTATGAAAGTGAGCAGGACGTGGGTGTGCATTTGGGTGTATGTGGAATGTGTTTGCACGAATGTGTGTCTGCATGTCGATTGCATGGATGGGGAAGAGATCGGGCTAAGTGGCTTGGAGGTTTCATATTTTATGTCTTGTTATGATAGGTACATTTTTTGTTAAATAAGTGCCATGTAATTCATTTTTGAAAGGAAAAATGTAAATTAATGAAACATTAAATGTATTACCTTTGCAAATTAATGCCTTTGCATGGAAAATTATGGTTTGTTTACTGATATGAGAATTAAAAAAAAAGATGTGTGTGTGCGTGTGAGGGGGAGGGGTTGCTAGGGGTGGTGCCAAAGGGCTGGGGTGGTCCCTATTGTTTTCAAAGTAATTAACTCTTAACATGCCCAAGTCTCAGATTTCCACCAAGTAAAACACATAAAGTCCAGAGAAGTTTAAATGCTGGGGCCTCTTGTTCAGAGTTAAAATAACAGGGTTTTGCTGTTTTTTCCCGAAAATTTTGCCCCCCCCCCCTTTTGCCAGGTACATTTTTTGTGTGTCATCGGCCCCTTGCCTCCCGCTTGTCTTGAATCAGTGGAAATTGATATCACCACTTATGTTTAAAATTCATGTGGCAGATAAATTACGAAAAGGACGGTTATCACATAGTTTGTGGTTTTCTTTTGCTATAGAATATACACATGCATGGCACAATAAATACACACTTAGAAACACACATAGATATGACTTTGTAAATTGCATTTATTGGAACCAAGTTTGTGATAATCACATTCATAGATTTTACTTTTTTAAGCAGACCATTCGATTACAATAATCAGCACCTGGCCGGGGGTGGAGGGGGGGGGGTGGGGTGGGGTGGAGAAGCCATGTTTAAATGTTGTAACCATGCATGTACATTGACTTTCAAAAATAACCCTAAACGTGGATTTCAACAAGTTGTCAAAGCGACCTTTAACATGGATTTTACACAAAAGCACCAAGAGCAAGGATTCATCCAAAACAGTACCCCCTAATTCCACAAAATTGGGCCAAAATTAAGTATTTTGATATGCTAAAGATCCACGTTTTGCTTTTCAAAACTACCCGAATTCCACGTTTTCGTGTACACGCATGGTTACAATATTTATAACATGAGTACCCCCCCCCCCCCCCCCCCCCCCGGCCAGCAGCCGTTACAAGTGACTTGGGTATAGGCATAATGATGTATGAAGTGATTTATACACATATGAAAAACAATGGCACTAATAAATATTCACTGGACTGCTTCACTTTCACCTCAGCAAATGTCTAGTCTAGGGATCAAAAGTAACAGCGTGATTGCAGCACATGTTGCATACCAATAACTACATGCACACTTCCAGCTACTCAGAGTTGAAATATGAATATAAATCAAGTTCTATGTAGTTATATATTTTTCCTTGGTGTATGTTTGCATGCAGGTGCATTAATTTGTAACAATTTTTAACAGATTTTGTTCACCAGAAGCAATTTTTATTTATAAGGACACAATTTGAAAGACTGAAGTGAAGAGATACATATTTTTTCATAATATTAGCATTTAGCAACTTTCTATAGATAGAAATTTTGATGTTGTCAAACCAAGAATGCAGTGTAAAATTTGCATTATCATGTATCCTGTGAACTATAAAAAATATATAATACATAATATCCACAGTTCAACACACATGTACTACTAAAATATAGTCCTAATAAGAATTTATACTGCACACACCTTCATGTCCAATTATAATAAAAACACATATTTCAGCCTAAAGAGATGGATCATTCCTACAACACTTTGCTATTTTTGCAAAACGTAATTATACATGTAATTACACAGTACTGCAATACAACAATTATTGATTAGGCAATTCACAATTTCATAACTGCAATATTCCCCCCACCCTCCTTTCCCAGAAATTTAAAATATCACTACAGTACACTCTTGTTATAAAGAACACTGATACATGTAGTACAACAAAATCTCACAATAACAAAATAATTTTTCTGGTGGCAAGTTTCAATTTTTTTTTTGTATTTTAATATGTTGCAACCATGATATGACAAAATTTAAATATGACGAAGCAATTTTTCTGGTCCCAAGCAATTTGTTATTATATAACAAGAGCCTACCATATTTCTTTTATTGTACATACAATCACTGTAAGTGCTCAATACATTCCTTTCTCTCAGTAATTCAGCAATTCAGGGCCAGATTTAGGCATGAGTTGTGTTGGCCCTTGGGTAGTTTTCAATAATGAAAACCCAGGTCCACCTTCGAACACCGATGTATAAGGTTGACCCCACCCCACCAGCCCCCCCCCCAAAAAAAAAGAAGAGTGTTAAAGCCAGATAAAGTTTTGGTACATGGTAAAAAATTAAATTCTTTGCAATTATATTTGTTAGATACACCTATAGGCCTATGATCTATCAAAGCCCTGTAAATTGCTCACTCTGAAACCCTTCCATTTATGAGAAATTACCCAAAATGTAAAATCTTGTGGAGGGGAGGGGGGACCCTGAGATTTCCCATAGGTAAAGTACATATCGCTAGATGCTCTTCTTTAATATAAACATTGTAATTTGGCACTATATACAATTTTCAGTCGGTTTGATGTTGTTTTCTGATGTCTGGGGTGGCAATTTTGTCTGATCGACCAAAACTATACTTGGGCTTTAATAAGAGCACCAGTAGCCTATTCAACTGATCAAAATGATATTGAACTGTACATCACACATTTGGCATACATTTCCTCACCATCTTTTTGAACTTTCTGTTTTTCAACAACTATGGCAATGGCCCAGCATGCTCAGCTGGGACTAAATCTGCCACTGGTATACTTTAAGAATTATTTGAAACTTGAAGTGGAATCAAACCGAAACATCTTCCTGTATTCAGAGAATATAGAACAGTAAAAGAAAGAAAACGGTGAAAAATTGAGCAAATTTGGTCGAACCGTTCAAGAGTTATGAATGTTCAAAGTTTATTTAATCATCATTATGGACAAATTTTAAATTGGCAACTCTACCACTTTTTGAGATTAAAGTGTGGAGAACTCCCCATTGGGTTTGTACACAATTTTTTGGACAAAATATCCGATTTCCTCTTGCTTGTTGTGCAAGTATGTCCCAGCATAAATGATTATACATGTTTTTTTCTTAAAGAATTTGATTACCATCTCATCTGACATTTCAGAAAACTTAAATTTGTGTCAATTTAGCTAAAACTTTCACCATTTTCTTTCTCTTATTGTTATCTATTTTCTGAATGCAAATAGATGTCTGGGTTTCATTCTCCTTCAAGAATATTCTACACAATATCAGGATATTCCATGTATATTCACGGAGGTAATTCATTGTATGTTGGATGGATGGATGTTAACTGGTTGAAAACTGTTTGATGTTGCTTTATCACGCATTTCCCACAGACCTCATGACGAGATATCTCCTCTCGTCTTCAACGGGTTAACTGTGTACAAAGAAGATGATGTAACTTCCTTTTGCCATGTACATAACAGATTCAGAAAAGTATTGTCATTGATCATAAAAGTACACTTTCATGCTCAGCATTTTTCCTGTAAAACAATTTCAGCTTGAGTTGCAGTCAGCTAATCAGCTTAAAAGGACACATCAGGAGGAAGAGATGTGGTGCAATCATCAACATAATACATGTAGGTTGATGAGAAGGGCATAGCAAGTCTCCAATACATGTACAACGGTCCAGAAAGTCAGAAATTTAAACTTTAGCACTTTTCTTCTGATAAAAATTCTGCAAAATAATATGAAACTACTTTTACATACATGTACTTCATGCAGTGACACTTATTTTCAATTTCAAATCACAGTTTATCATACACAATTAAAGAAGCCATAAAATGTACAACCGTTTATTATCATTTACATCTAATATCTGTAAATGCACTGTCTGCATTAATAAATATAATCACCCTAAAATCTGCAAAGGGTAAGAATAACTCTTGAATAAAATATATTTACAAATCTGTCATATTTTTTATATTTCATGCTAGTGCTAGTACTGATCAGCCACGTTTGATTAGAGGACCTAATTTATACCGTACTACTTACATGACACAGAAATAAAATGTATTTCATTATACTGTACATACTATGCACATCAGTTCATAGTTTTGATAAAAATCCAACCAATTTTCACTCTGGAAACACTTAACTAACCATTTTTGTGAGTGAATTTTGAGAGAAGAAGCTACATTCAAGCTGTAATTTTGCTTGGTAATATAGGCCTACTGCATATTACCAAGCCAAATTTTACTTAAGCTGTACATATTGATTCAATTCCATATTGATCAGATCCAATCTCAAGATCTGTAACTCTAACTGTAATCTGTAACTGTAGTGTCAATTATACAAAACCCATTTTCCAGACATGCCACTACTTTTGAATTTCAATACAATTCTGTAGACTGTATGTATACAAAACTCTTCTATTTATGTGACTGACCATTCTACAAATTTGATGGATACCATTTTTCAGAAAAAAACACACATGTCTGTCATCATAAATTTCATAACTGAGAGAATACACAGCCTACAGTTAACCCCAGCAGACCTTTGCTACATGTAGATGGTCAATTAAGCTTACAGAATCTGAAGGGTTTATTTTATCACAACATGAAATGAACCCTTTTAATATTTTTAATAACAATGTCAATCATCAAAAGGTGAAATTCAAGGCATAGTGTTGGATCAAAAGTACACCTTCAGTACACACAGTTGACTCATCATTCTTTTCTATACAAGGTGCAGATTGCACTTGTACCAGCTCTTTTCAGTTCTCATATACATCCACGCATCCAAAAGACTATACGACCTATTTACCAATCTATTCAAATTGTATGCATACTTTTTAAACAAAGGTTGTTCTTGACAATATGAAAGCTTGCCAGACATAGCAACAAGTCATGCATGCAGACTGGATTCCAAGTACATGTTTTGTAGTTCGTCAGGTTAATTTAAGAACTCGTTACTTGGTCCCAGGAAAGAAACATTCATAAATTTGAATCACTTAGTTAACCGGTCTATTCCAGTCAATAGAAACTTTACAATAGGCAACCTTGTCTTGAATACCACCTCATTTTCGTGTTGAAACTATCAAATCTATAAACTTATCCGACAACCTTAAGTAAAAATTTAATTAACCTGTTGGAGATGATTTTATTTCACTATAACATGCATTTTTCACAGACCCCAGCCTGAGATATCTTGTTCTATGTCTCCACTGAGTTAACACAACATCTTTCCACTGGTCAGCTAGTCAACCCATTGATGTGATGTGCTGTCATAGCAGTAATCATCGAAGAAACTCATTCAGATCAAGAACCAGGTATCACTTTCTTGGGCTTACACGACCTCTGGTGAACGGCCAAGCGATCGGGAAGGAAGGTGCGGCCACAATTCTCGCAGGGAACCAGGTTGGCTTGGGAGGCCTGCCATGCGGCGTCATTCACGGCATCAAGGTTGTACTCCCCACTCTTGCTCCCTGTGGACACACAAACAGTTATACAAGTCAAAACAATAATTACATCAGAGAATGTGAAGGTATAGTGTAGCACAAAATACACTGTATGGCTGAATGATATATTATAACGTTATAGATATTTTACCTACCTTAATCCAAACACTTATCAGTTCACGTTCTATTACAACCTTCAAAATAAACAATATACTTAAACAAAACTCCATAGAATCTGAGCATGACTCAGTGAGTTTGAGATCAAAGTGGTTGATTTCTTATTCACAATCACATACCATGTGCTATTCTTCATAATGCAGTAAAGAACCACATCTTTGACAATAATCATTGGCTTCTTTGAGACAAACAAGGGCTAAAAATTTATTATGACCAACATTGTAATTGGTTGAATGATGATTTCCAAATGTGTTGGCCTATGTGATGTTATGTTATGTAGTCATCAAATCCCAAACAAAACAATTGAACACTATTACATCAAAAAATCATGTTAGCTAAGCAATAGGGCTATCATCATGTTGGAAATAAATGACTTTAATATTGGTCATAGTAATAACTTGTCATCTCCTTGTAAACTCGGAAAAATAATCTTGAACATACTGGAGCAGAGTCTGGTGATTCTGACCTCAATAGACCAGTTTACTAACATATTCAAATTTAATGCATACCTTGTCCGTTTCAACAAAGGTTGTCCCTAGAACAACTTGATAGCTTTCCCAAGGCTAGCCTCTTGTTGAGGCCCTGGCGGCTGATCTCTGTTTGTCGATTATGATCCCGAGCGAAGCGAGCTGGCAAGCACAGCGAGCCAGGACCTCTTGACATCTGTTTCGCATCCGAAAAGTAATTATTATTCATGACCACAGGAATGACGGATCTCTATTTGAATCAGCCAATGAAATTGCGCGCTAGGCTTTTTCTGTTTTGGCCTGGTCAAATATTCGGTGGGTTGAAAGAAATTCCTTCAGTGCTGTTAACTAAAGAATATATACCATCAAACACCAAATTAGTACATGCTCTTGCTGGAACAAAAAGCTGAAGCATGTTTGGTTTAATTTTGCTTTTATAAGGTCCAATTTGGCTTTCAATAATTTACGTGTAGGAATCATTTCACCTAATGAAACAGTGAACGCTTCCAGATCGTTTCGTGTTACACTACAGTACATGTATTATGATCTTCAGCCTCATGAATATTTAATATTATGTCATTGTACCTTGCGCTCATTGGATGATTTTCACCTACCATGAATATTGGTGAAAACAATAAAATACAAAAGAAAGTCGGTGAAATTCAGTTCAGGTGTCAAGAGGCCCTGGCTCGCTGCGCTCGCCAGCTCGGGATCATAATCGACAAACAGAGATCAGCCGCCAGGGCCTCGACAAGAGGCTAGCCCAAGGCTTGCCTGACATAACTACAACTAATGTACTCAAGTTGGATTTCAAGTATTGCAATTTATTCAATATAAACAGGCTTATGGAATAGTTTGTTAATTGGCTGCCAAGGAAGAAACATCCATACATTTGCGTATTAGTAAACTGGTCTATGACCGCCAGACGCCAGTCCAGTCATTTATTATTCCATCCTTGGAAACATTTTAAGACACATTTGAAAACCCATTTATTTTCAGTATTGTTTTGATTTATCCACTTGTATATTTATATATCTATATGTTTAATTAGTAATTAATAAGTATTGTTTTTGGTCGAATTAGATTTATTAGTAGTATTTTAGTTACTTCCATTATTAAATGTATTTTTTGTAAAGCGCTATGAAACTTTGTATTCAGTATTAGCACTATATAAATAACATATTTATTATTTACATAATAGCTTACCTGTAAGAGGTATACGAGTGATGACAGGCTTGACAGGTTCCGGTC
This sequence comes from Eucidaris tribuloides, assembly GCA_001188425.1. Classification (NCBI taxonomy): domain Eukaryota; kingdom Metazoa; phylum Echinodermata; class Echinoidea; order Cidaroida; family Cidaridae; genus Eucidaris; species Eucidaris tribuloides. The sequence goes on along the minus strand of JZLH01S0005465.1, from coordinate 22,483 downwards.
TTCGTTGGTGCTTAGGGAGTTGGTTGTTCTCGATGTGCCACTTCTTCAGGCATTGGGGTTCATGGATGGAGATCGACTTGGAACCAAACTCACGACCGCAAATGTAACAGACAACGGTTGGGGGTCGACGGAAAACTGGCGTTTTTGTCCTCTGGAAAGATGAACAGAGAAGATGGTTATAAATGTATTGTTGTTACAATTTTATATACACTCATGCTCATAATTATGGAATATTTTGTTGATACTGAAGTTCTTTTTCCTATATCGTCCAAAATTTTCAATACAAGTGTTTATTTCACAAAAACGCAGTATGTGAAGCAATTTTTGGATTTCCTGAGATGATTAAATTAAAAACTAAAATACGTTTGAGCGCAATAACAATTACATATTTATTTATTTTTAAAT
>JZLH01S0005465.1:0-21737 GCA_001188425.1 Eucidaris tribuloides | reverse complement strand
ATTGTTTCACCTGGGGTGAGCAAATATTAATCTCAGAAAAATGGCAACTTCTAAAATGTTTCTAAAATTTTCCATAATTATGAGCATGAGTGTATGTTGTTAACCTGTCGGAGACTAAGTAAGAGATACCTTGGACTAGGGTTTATGGAGAAAGCTTGTTTTATAAAAATCAATTCATCTCCAACAGGTTTCGAAACACTTATTGATGTACCTGTATCTGTAACCACAGTCAAATTTTCATCCATTAAAAATTACATTATGAGAGGAATACAATATTTGAGGTTAGATAAAGAAGTATCACTTTTGACCCAAACATTGAACAAATTCCAAACCTATATACCAGTTTTAATACCAGGTATTGTGAGCAGAGCATTAAAATTGGCACATAATTCTTGGAAAAGACAGAGTACTATTAGCTGCAACACAGCAATAGATTAGCTATTGTTTATCACACAAAAACAAACCTATAATATGTTCACAATACTAAATTATGTTGCTGATTTCTGATTAACATCAGATGCATAATAATCCATAAACTAAAAATAAAAGTGAAGAAACTGTCTGGACCCGAGGGTTTTGTCTTGTTTGTCTTGTTATGCCTCCGCCCCGTAAGGGAGGCAGAGGCATTATGTTTTCGGGTTGTCCGTCCGTACGTCCATGGGTCCGTACGTCCGCACTTTCTTGTGAACAAGATTACTAAAGACTAAAGTACCGCTTGAGGGATTTTAATGATACTTGGACAAAGGATGGACCACTAGGCAAGGATAAATTGATTAGATTCGGGGACAAATCCATCAAGGCAAAGTCAAGGTTAATGAACTTCCCTAACAAAAAAATCTGATAGTACTTGTGGTAGTTACCACAGCATTTACTACAGGAAGTACCACAGTCCTGACAGTATTTGGGGACAGTACCGCGAATTGCTTACAAAGGAGTCAAACCGTTCCGTGTCAATTCTGTGGTAATTTCCTGTGGTCTAAAGGTCCTGCCACGTAATTTGGGACGGATACGACACAGGTACAACAAAGTACCACAGACAGTCACTACAGGACATTCTTTGTAGAGGTTCTGTCCTAAATGCTTTTCTGCCTAACTCCAGCTAGGAGTGCTCACTGTTGATTAAATTTACTGGTTTGGTTCAAAACCAAAATACAATATTTTGGTAGAGTCACAGGGGTCAAAGGTCAATGAACATTGTCCCAAAATGCCATTTTATGCAACTTCAGTTAGTAATGCTCACTGTTGATGTAAGTTGGTGGTTAGGTTCAAAACCAAAAGACAAATATTTTGGTAGAGTCACAGGGGTCAAAGGTCAAGGTCAAGGGTCAAAGGTCAATGAACTTCGTCCCAAAATGTTATTTTCCACCTATAACTTCAGTTAGGAGTGTTCACTGTTGATGTAATTTGGTGGTTCGGTTCAAAACCAAAAGACAAATATTTTGGTAGAGTCACAGGGGTCAAAGGTCAAGGGTCAAAGGTTAATGAACTTTGTCCCAAAATGTCATTTTCTGCCTATAAGTTCAGTAAGGAGTGTTCACTGTTGTTGTAATTTGGCAGTTAGGTTCAAAACCAAAAGACAAATTTTTTGGTAGAGTCACAGGAGTCAAAGGTCAGGGTCAAGGGTCAATGAACTTTGTGCCAACCTATAACTTAAGTTAGGAGGGCTAACTGTTGATATAATTAGGTTGTGGTCTGCTACATAGTGGGCGCACTGGGCGGAGGCATACCCATCGACTGCGCGCAGTCAAACTTCTCTAGTTTGATTTTGTTTTGGATAAAATAAAATGCCAGAGATTCCATTTTTCCCCCTTTCAACCTGGTTCATGAATTTAATTACTCATTACAAATTGCAAGCTTTGTAAAACATTTGACAGTTAAAACATTTTAAGTTTTTATTATCATGCAAATTGAATGTATTGAACTCAAAAGTCACATGGTCAAAGCGATATCACTGGGATGTGAAACTCAGTGTAACTGTGAGAGTTCTCAGCTCATGGTGGTTACAAAAAATTGTTTTAATCAGGCTTCAGGACTATGAAATTTCATTGCGTGGCTGGCAGAAGGGTCGTAACAGACTAACAGTACTTACTAAATTGCCCCTAAATTGGAAGCCATTGGCTTATTTCACATGAAATCAAAGTAGTGTAATATTTTTTAGATCATTCTGACAATGGGTGATTTCAAGTTTTGGATTAGTGTTCGTGTTAGTGTTAGTAGACATCAAGAGCCCTTAAACCGAACTCCAACACTGCGAATCGGTTTAATGGCCACTATCGATTCTGTAATCGATAGCTTAACATGAGTGTTAACAAGAGCGTGACGTCACATCCCTTGTTCGACGGACATGAAAACCGCGGAAAACTTTTAAGAAATGTTGTAATTTCTTGATGAAATTTAAACAATCGTACTACAAATGTAACACTGTCGGAAAGGTATGTACTTCTCACTTAAGTTCATGTATTTGACTCATTTCATTATGTCTTAGTTCTCTCACAATCTAAAATATTGTAATTTTTCTTGTCGCTAACAGCGCGCCATCGCGCTGCCATACACATTACACGTACAGCGGCGCGACCCAGCTGAGTGAGCCGAGACAGAAATAACACTAACACTAACAACGAACTTGAAATGGTGATTTCCTTAATCCCGAGGGGCTAGTGTTAGTGAATGTGACAAACGCATGTAAATCGCTAACACCAGCAACCCAGCTCGGTTCAGCAGACGATTTTCAACACGATCTATAACACCAACTTCCGGAAATGTGTCATAATTTCGGGGTCAACTTGCTAACACGGATCGATTTCAAGTTTTGGATTAACGCTCGTAATATTGTTAAGATAACACTAACACGAACACTAATCCAAAACTTGAAATCACCCAATCTGTTCAGTGAAAATATCAAATAGGGCAATGGTTTAAGTTAGAGGCAATTTACTGTTAAGGCCCTTCTGCTGGGCACAGTATACGATTAAATACCTTTGGCATCTCTTGTCCTTTCTGCTTGCCTTTTTTACCAAGGCTCAGCGTGGCAGTCCTTGGTCTCACTACGGTTCCGGTCTTTGGTCGACAAACAGCTTCATGTTTCTCTATCCTGTCAGGGGTGAATGTCCTTCCACAAACTCGACAGGCAACAAGGTTCGACTTTGCAGCTTCCCATGCTGCCTCATTCCCCAAGTTCCCTCCCGAACTTGTGGGTTTTCGGGGAAGCGGTTTGCGCAGTTCACGAGGCAGCTTGCTGTTTTCCACCTTCCACTTCTTCAAGCACTGCGGTTCGTGTATCGGCAACGATTTCGAGCCAAATTCTCGGCCACAGATATAACAAACGACAGTTTGCGGTTTTCTTGATGTTGTCGGTGGATGGACTTGGTGAAGCGATTTGTTCCATTTTTAGAAATTTCCAGATGAGTTAGAGATTGTGGAGTTGCGATTTTCCTATTGGTGTTTCCACCTGAAGGGTCTTTTTCGTAGAGTTTACAGTTTTGGTACTAACACCGACTGATGCTGTTTCAATTCTTATCCGGAGGCAAAGTCACGCCCGCACTGGCACAAGGAACGAGTTGGGAACTAGCTGCCTGTGCTGCATGCTGAATTGTGATGCTTCTGTAACTTGCGCTTCGATATGTGCCTGAACTTAACTGAGCAGGCTGATTGTGGTCGATTCCGCAGTAACGGGGCGCAATGTGCTTTGGCAGCTGTTGATTTTGCACCTTCCATTTCTCTAAACACTGCGGCTCGTGTATTGAAATTGACTTACTCCCAAACTCTCTCCCACAGATATAACATATTACGGTGCGTGGCTTTTGGGGAGTCGGTTGTGATGACACGAGTTTCTGTTTCTGCGATGACTTGGGGCGTCCCGGTGGCCGTGGCACAAAATTTCCTCCACCTTTGGGATTTGATCCAGACAATGGTTGCAGCGGGGATCCAGGCACTGTAACGTGTTGTCTCTGAGTTACGGTTACAGAGCTCGGACGAGACAGAGTGGCTGTTCCAGGCCTTGAGGGGGGCCTCTGGGTAGGTGTGGATGACCCCGCCCAAGACTGTCTCAAGCCATTCTTATTCTGACCATTTTCCTTGCGCCCTACGCTCCCGACACGACAGCTTCTCTGGTGCACCGGAAGCCGATCCGGTAGAAACGTTCGGCCACAATTTGGACAGGGCAATAGCTGAGCCTGGGAGGACTCGTACGCTGCTTGGTTAAACCGATGGATATCTTGCCATGTGCTGCCTCCTATGGCAGGCAAAACCTGAGGCTTTCTGGGTAACGGTCGACGCTGATGTTTGGGTAGTTGGTTGTTTTCATTTTGCCATTTCTTCAGACACTGGGGTTCGTGAATTGCGATGGACTTACTCCCGAACTCTCTTCCGCAAATGTAGCATACCACCGAAACGGGACGTACCGCCCCAGGCATTGCACAACTATCTGGTGATCATATTTGGTTGAGACTGTCTCAAGATCTGTATATGTATGAGAAAAAAACAAGAGGTAATATTGCGTAATTTAATGGCATAATTTATACAGCTTGTATGAGATTTGCATATCCTGCCAAATGAAGTGTTTATAAGATATGTCCAGAAATATTTGCAGTATTAAGTAATGCACACATGATTTGAATACAAAGCCAAAATTCATTTGAATATTGCAGCAAAAGTAGGTGTGGTTTTTTTTTTGGTACATTCCAATACACTGGATGTAAAACCACGATGTTGGGGGAAAAAGACACCACAAATAGGCAAAACAAATAATTTTGTCATTTTTTTTTTATGTTTTGACTTTTGTTTTGCTGGTTTACAACCAACTATACCCCACCCCCCCCCCAAAAAAAAATACCCCAGCATATTAAATGTGTGACATGTATTTTAATCTTTGTAATCAAAAAATAAAAATAAATATGGGCTCAAAAGTTAATTTCAGCTTTGGAAAATTGAAATGTAATGTTTGAATATTTCACCAAATTCTTTTCAACTTATTCAATAAAATGATAAATTTGTGTCACGGCAAGACAAGTGGCCATGTAGGCCTATAAACTGAGTACAGACTAGGGTCTAGATCTAACTATATCTATTGTTTAATCTAATAAGATTAACGTAATAATGTTAGATCTAACGTTAGATCATCAGTAATATTTCAAACAATACAACCTGTGTCCAGTTAAAGGCATTGTATAACAATGTTTCCAGTTTAAAAAATCTGAGCTACATGATTCCCCATGCTACTAGTGTCTTTGATATGGTCTAAAAATGAAGCCCTGAAAAAATTGCAGTGTAAAACAATATGCTTTAAAAAAAGTGAAAATCATTGAGAGACCATTCCAGCTTTTCTCCATAGACTGCTGTGTTTCAGAATTTCCTATCGCCCGATATAAAATTAATGTGCCAATTTGTATCTGCACATATTGTACTAGTGACAGCATAACTGTCCAAACTTTGTGTTCTAGGGTGTTTATTTGTCCATTCAAACACTGTCAGATATGTCAGATAGCAAGTTCGACAATTTTTAAACGGGTCTTCCACAGTGTTATATAGTGTCTTTAACGCCCAAGTTTAGTTTTGGGGATTTTTTTTTTGTATTTGAAAGCTTTCTGCCCTAAGGTCATATCACACCAATAATGAATGTCTTTTTTTTAAATATTAAATCATCCGGGGGGGATGCACCTGTGTGTCTCGACTATGACAGACCATTTTCTTACAATGACTGTGCCTAGGCCTATTTAAACGTACAAACTGACGCACCCCGTTCACCATGCTGTGACGGACCAAATGCTTCCATGACGGTACCCTGCGTCATTATTTGTTGGTAAATGACCCACCCATGACGCACCATTCCCGGGGGTCGAGGGGTGCGTCTTACAATTGATAGGTGTATAACTTGGATAACTTTAACACCTTGTTAACCCTTTGGATTCTATTATAATGTAAAATACAGTCGAAAAGTCTCGGGGGGGGGGGGGGGGGTTACCCCAAAAAGTCTCGGAAAAAAAAATGAAAGACATTCACATTCAGAATCTGTTATTGGTGTGATATGAACTTTGGGCATCACACGCATGCTGCGTGTGAGTCTTGTGGGAAACTAATAGCCATAATTTCTAGATCGTACAGACGACCGACTTCAACCCGTTTCAATCACTAACTTTTCTGCCCATTCTGACATTAAAACAGGTAAATTTGTTAATGTACATCTACCTCTTAATATAGTCAAACAATCGAAATCCAAAACTTACCTAAATACTACCCCACATCTCCAAACCGCGACATTTTATCTGCGTTTCGTCTCTGCCCAGTCTCTAGCCAACTGAAGGCCGCTATACACTGCGCGTGCGCCGCACGACGAGAGCTAGAGACGTCCGATCCTACATCCTGTCGCCGACCGGCGCAGTGACTAGCGGCCTGTTACCGTAGCTAGCCAACACAGTTTGCGCATGCGCATTCCGGAAAAAAAAAACATGGCGAATTGCTTGGTAAGAAACTACGAGACGTCGCGTCGTTAAAACAACTCCCTCTTTTTGGAAGAAGACGCCTTCATTGTAACAACATTTGTTATCGAAACGAGGTAGTGTACATTTTTGGGTGTGAATGAACTCATTCCAGAGTGGTGACTGCGGTGGTAATTTACGCGAAACTGTGTATGATAGACCTCTATTTGACTTCAAATTTTACTTTCACACGGTACACTAGACGGGAATTGGTATCAACGAGGCCTGCACGCGACACACGTGCGGGCCGTCGAGGTAAGGCATAGTCTAAACCTTTCAAATAAAAAAAAATCCCCCCAACTAAACTTGGGTTTTAATGCAGGCACACTTTAAAAGTTAAATAAACTTGAAATTGTCTTACAATATTTTCATTATCATTTTAACTTGTTTTTATATTATGTTCATTACTTTCCTTGAATTTACAAAAAGTAAAAAAAAATTGAGTGCCCCTTTTTTTTAATAAGATCTATTTACTCTAACGTTAGTCAAATTCTGTTCTGCTTAAAATTTGGAAACTGAGACTGAGTGACAGAGTGAATCCAGCAAATGTCGGATTTGAAAAGAAGTAGATCTATGTCTGCAACGATACAGAAGTCAAGGACAAAACAGAGTAACGTTAGAGTCTAGAATAAAGTAACGTTAGTCTTCAGCTCAGCGCTAATCATCATCGATCTCCATCATGCATAATTCATTCATCAGGCATTGCCATCATTGGTTGCATTGCATTATTGCACGACGACAAAAATATTCGTGAAATCGCAAGCGAATACCTTTATTTTTTAGTTGAAGAACTCGTGACAACAAATAGTCTGACAAATAACGTTGTTAATTAATTCTTGTCTGGTCAAAATTCACCAAATATCAAGCATTTCAACTTTCCTTACCTGAATAAGTCCCGGAATAAGTTCAAGTTTATGTTCGATAAATTACCGGCTGCTTGGAAACTGTATACAAAAGACACAGGTCATCAGCAGCTGGCTAGGCCACCGCGCTTGCGCCGCGCTGCTAGCTGCGAGCTAGCGCGAGCTGCATCCATGCGCTAATTCATTGGCGCGCCAAATCTAAATGCGGGAAAGATGGCAGCCTCCAGTAACGAAAACGTGCGAAACCGTAGGCCTGGAATTGGTGTTGGCGTGTTTATCACAAGTAAATTACACTCAAATTGCATTGTTCTAGGTAGAAGGAAGGGCTCAACTGGAAGCGGAACATATGCACTTCCAGGAGGTCATCTGGAATTTGGGTAAGAAAAACTTCAGTACCGTACGTACGCGACTCGAGCGAACATGCGTGTGAATGCTGTTTGCGCTGGCAGTGTTGACATTTCATTTTTGCCAATTGTTGTTGTGTTTATGTTGAGCACAAAACTTAGGCGCGGCTAGTTGTCTAGAATGGATGTGGCCTGTGGGACGGCGCCAGGGGAATGGGATGTACCATATGTTCCCATAGTACCCATTCGACGTTCGAGAAAAGCCACCCCCAGCCCAACACAACCCCCCCCCCCCCCGTTGTCTTGAAAAAGGGTATAACTTATCTATAGTGCAGCAGGCGCGACCAATATGCACCTTTTCAACTAGGATGGGTTTCTTAAAGGCCCACTGTCCTGACAATGGAACAACGCCCTCTTTTGACTAAACTGATAAAAAGAGGTGCACTTAAATGTCTTGATACCCATAATGCAATGGAGAGAGCCATGCAGGGTTGCCAGTTTGGCCTTTTTCCAGCCCAAAACACCAAATTTGGCCGTTTTTTAGATCGTTTGGCCGGGAAGAATTCAAAGTGCCGGCCAAATGGCTTTATGGCTGTTCTTTGGCCTTTTTCACTGACACATAAGACAATTATTATAAAACCCAAGGATTTTCAGTCAAATATGTGCCACAAGGATCGAAAAGTAGCGGTGCGCATGAATTTCATGTGAAAAATCCTGCTCCGCGTAAACCGCGGCACTCAAATTTTCGGCTGCAGCAGAGGTTTCAAAGGTGTTATAAATTGATTACAACGTTAATTCTAACCAAATCTAGGCTATGCTGCCCGTAAAATGTATCAAATCGGAATTTGGCCTTTTGTCACTGAATTTGGTCGGTAATTTGGCCGTTTGAGAATCGGAAAACCTGGCAACCATGGAGCCATGGTGCTGTGGAAAAATACAATATTTGTTTTCCTCCTACAATGTGTAAACTATTGGCACTGCGTGTGCCTATATTCTACAAGTAGAACTACACGTACTCATCCTCTGTGGTTGAGTTGACACTTGACAGTGGGCCTTTAAATAAAAGGCTGCAGACATGCAGAACCAGAAGAAAATGGAAGAGGTGGCAGAGGTAGAAGAGGAGATCATGAAAGAGGAAGAGGAACCTTCATCTTCTTTAATCTTTATCTTTTTCCCCTTTTTTGTTTTTTTTATTTATTCTTCCAAGAAGAAAAGAAGTAGAAAAAGGAGTTATTTTTGTTTAGATCTAGACTATTTTTCTGCACTTTGGTTTTTTTTTTTCAATTAATTAATAAACTATGCAAGAGTAACTTCAGTTAACATTTTTTTTTTTCATTTTTCTACTTGTTTCTTTTTCTTTTTTTTTTCTTCCCGCCTTAGTTACATTTGTTCTCTTTCCTCTCTTTGCCCTCTTTTTCATTCTTCCTGTTTCGCTTTGTCATCTTCTTTTCTTCTAAAGTCTTCTTTTCTCCTCCTTTTAAAGACACTATACAACATTGTGGAAGACCTGTTTAAAAAACTGTCAAACTATCTGACATAACTGACAGTGTTGAGTGGACAAATTAACACCCTTGAACACAAAAGTTCAGACAGTTATGATGTCACTAACTTGTAAAATATGTACAGATAAAAATTGGCACATGAATTATTCCCCGCTGATGAAAATTCTGCAACACAGCAGTCTATGGGGAAAACTGGAATGGTGAATGGTCTCTCAATAGTTTTTACTTTTTTAAAGCACTTAATGATCATTTTGTACTGTAATATTTTGTTATATCATTATTCTTTGCAGCAAGAGTCTACAGGCTTTTAGTGAAGTATGGTACGGCTAAACTTAAAATAGCATGAGTTTGGGGGGGGGGGGGGGGAGTCCTCAACTTGGGCTGTGCAAGGATTCTGCTGTGAAAATTTTGTGGTCAACGTTGAGTCATTGTACAATTAACTGCTGTCAAGATCACTTGTGTTGGCAAATCTTTCGCATAGCTTTCTATGGGATTTATTTCTCTCGTGCCTCAAAAGAAATAAAATACTAGTATGTAGTGGGTCAGTATAATGTAAAACCATTTTATAGAATTGCAAAATTCCTCACTTAATGATTTCTTCACTTATTTTAAAGGGAAGAATGGGCTGAGTGCGCCAAGAGAGAAAGCAAGGAAGAAACAGGACTAAAGCTGAAGAACGTTCAATTTGCCACGGTGGTGAATGCCGTCTGCAAGGAAAAGGACTATCATTACGTCACCATCTTCATGAGAGCCGAGGTGGACTTAGACGGAATAAACGAACCAGAAAATATGGAACCCAATAAATGTGAAGGTGAAAATGGAAATGCATGTGTTGAAATCAAGGTTGATACTGATTTAATTTGAAAAAAAAAGCAAAATCATTGATTTAAATAGAAAAAAAATATATAATCTGAAATTGGTCATGTGACAAAAATGATGGAACAAATAAGATTTGATTTTTTGTTTCCATTTTCTGATTAAAACATTTGAATAATCAAAGCTTTAGGTGAAAATGGTGGATTCAAGTTTCATATTCAATGGGGAAAAGATTTGGCATGATCATTTTACAAAGATAATCAAAATGATAAAATTATAATGTGTTTTGGCTGGTTTAAATCAAATGCAATGCACAATGATTGCTAACCTCCCTGCCAAATTGACAGAATAATCAACAAGTTGATTGTGATTGCTCATCAGGAAGAATAACGAGGGAAAAAAATCACCAACCCTGGTTGAAATTCAAATTGATTTCATTCCTTATCTCACTGTGGATAAATTTGATTTTACCATGATATCCACATGGACTTGGATGCCCTGTTATCTTGTGTGCCTTTCTCATTTCAGTAGGCTATTTTGCCACTTCTTGTCTGCAAAAGATTGACCAAATGAGCAATGAGCATAATGTTTGAATAAAGATTTTTATTTATTTTTTGTTAGTATGGTTCTTGAGCACAATAAAGCCTACTTGTCCGCACATCGTAACATTATTAGTAATAATGTTTGACTGTCAACAAAAGTGCTTCATGCCTTCACTAACTGAAAGAAACATGTTATCATACCTTGGTTGCAGACTTGCAGTGTTGCATAATTATGTCAAATACATTTTAGACTTTATTTGTAGTGCATGCAGCATTTTGTTTGACTCATTTGAAAGCTTATTGACATGACATTGGAATGATTGGATAAAGTTATTTAAGGTTTGTTTTCTAAAAGACTTAAAGATAATCACTTTTTGTTTGATTTTCATGACATAATTATTCTAGTATTGTCTAGTAGATGCCAAGCAAAAAATTCCTCATAAATGATTCTACTAATGTGTACAACCCCTCCCTTCATCACCACTGACTTGCAAGATATTTTCATTTATTTTTGTGTGTGAAACAGCCTCTTTCATAACATAATCATTTCTGTACCGATTTCTTTCTTTTCAGGTTGGGAGTGGACAGACTGGAACAAATTTCCTGCCGAAGATCAACTATTTTGGCCGCTAACGATTGCCAGGCAACAGGGCTATAACCCATTCAGTGCATCAACAAATTCGTGCCACCTAGTAAATGGGCATATTGAGGAGGGATAGATACAGTTACATCATCAGTTTGCCAAAATAGTCAAATATCTCCTGAAGTTTCAAACACATGTCATTACTTGTAAAATTCCTTTGTTTTTGTAATGTATTACTCTTTTGAGTTCATATAATGACCAAAAGTGTACGGTATTGAAATGCACTCCAGGCAAGGGAGTGGGTATGTATATTTTTCTGTGCTAATGTAGGGACAGTGATTTTCCATTTCAAAAACAGGCCTTTTCCATTTCAACAAATCTGGAATTCCATTTCAACTTGCCTGGAAAATGGAAATTCCATGTTGCCATAGACTACATGAAAAAGTGACAGTTCTATAGAACATAACACAAATTCTGTATGTTGTTTTGGTGCCATTTGTGTACTACAGTGCACTCTCATTATAAAGAACACGGATATAACAAAATTTCATAATAAAGAAGTAAAATATCTGGTCCCATATCTTGGATTTCCTTTGTATTTTATTGTTTTTGCAACCCTGATATAAAGAAATTTTGTTATAAATAACAAATTTGATGGGTCCCAAGGACTTCTTTATATCGAGAGTGCACTGTATTTTGTCAACTTTTTATACTTTCTGTTATGAATTTAATTTTGTTTTCTTTCAGAAAGTGAAAATTTGGAGAATAAAGAGGTTTTCCATGATTTTCCGTTTGAAAACTCACTTTCCATTTCAGGTGGTCAATTCTGGGAATTCCGTCTGTTTTCTGCTATCGCGGAAAACCACTGTCCCTACTAATGGTACAGAGCATAAATAAATGCAAATGACCAGTACTAAAAGAATAAATGTACCATATCATGAATGCTAGTTGCTACATATCATTGGTTCACCAGGAACATAGCAGAGGTCACATATTTTTGCTGATGTACAAGAAATAATAGAGCATAACTTTATAAAATTCTAGGATGCTGTGGAGACAAAGTCTTAAAGGTCCCGAACTTGATATATTCTTGGTATTTTTTTTTGGCAACCCTAATATGAGAAAATGGGTTGGAAATGTGCTGTACTAAATAAGTATTCACTATAGTTATACACTGTGCCTTACTTGAAAAATTACATGATGTAGTCATGTTTGTTTAGTAATATTCATTGCATTAAATGCAAGTGGCTTCCATGTGATATGAAACACTTTTGTACTCTACAAAGTCCACTATCCACCAATTTTGTGTGACTGATAACATTGCATAGAATATCAAGTTTACTTTACATGCTCAGAGTTTTTTTTTTGCCTTCCCCATTATTTTACCCTGGCACTGCCCCTGCTTCTCATAAGGTTTTTCTTTTTTAAAGCATGGTTGGCATATTTCCCACCTGATACTATGTTTCCCATTCAATTGGCCAGGAAATATGAATTTCTCCCATTGACTTTGTACACAAAAGCTTGAAATCATAATGGACACTGTCCGGGAAATATGACAAAATGCAGGTAATATGCCAACCCTGTTTTAACCCGTTGGAGACGATTTGATTTCGCTTTAACACGCATTTCCCATAGACCTCGTGACGAGATATCTCGTCACTCGTCTTCAACGGGTTAAAGTCAGTTTCTTTTTTTGCTTTGCGCAGTTAACTATGGATGTACAGTGGATTTATAATTGTAATGTAATGTACTAGTACTAGCATTTTGTATTTATATAATTTTAGCAGCTGCATGCATAATTGACTCATTTTGTAAATAGGTTTTTCGTTATATGATCCATACAATTAGCCAGGTGTTCATCAAAGGAAACAAAGTACAGGTGTACTAGATTTTGAAATTTGATGTGGACAGGTTCCAGTCCCTCTCCTGCCCCACCCCCTCCAATATCAAAGATTCGGGGGAAGGGGATTTTCTTATTAAAACACAACATACAGTCAACTCTGCATAAGTCGAAGTCGCATAAGTCGACTGATCGCCTAAGTCGAAGGTCTTTACTGGGTCCTATTCCTTTATTTTCTATTGTTTTTGACCCCTTATAAGTCGAATTTCGTCTAAGTCAAAGCATTTTTTTCAGTCCCAAGAAATTCGACGTAGGCAGAGTTGACTGTACAGTATGTTAATCGAGTGCTGAATAATATATAATGTACAATAAATTTTGAGAGGATATAAATACTGAGTTTGCATATTTAATCTGGTGTATTAAAGATTGTGTCATTGATTTGCACGTCAGAAAACATCTAAGTGAATGAAATCAGCTGAAATCATATCCAATGTGAAGATTAATATAAATAAACACCTCTCATAGAGACTTGGGGTAAATTATTGAGTTTTGGTGAAAATCTGGACGGTTAAACTTCATCCTTTTTCAAATTACTCAGAAGCATTTTCAAAAAATTTGCGACGTCAAACGTGCACGTGCCGTTCCAAAATTGTCCGATCAGCCGTTAGCTAAGGATCGATCGGAGGTTAGCCGTTTAACCAATCAGATCGCTGTGCTGGTCTTGCGACGTTACACAATAACCGCGATTCGCAGTTTGAGCAAAATTGAAACTCACGGAAAGAACAACATTCTGGTAACATGTCGTTATTAGTTTTTCTCATAAAACAACAAATTCACGACGTATGGATCTCAAACTTTCAACACACCATTTGTAAGTACTAAACTACCGTTTGGTATTGATAATGAAGGGAAGTAATGGACTTAAACATCCCTGACACAATCTTTAATATGCCAATTTGTCCATGTACACACTGAGAAGTGAGAATGTATCATTGGTTGTCCAGCAGAAGGGCCCTAGCATATGTTCATGGCAAAAGGGCCTTAATACTAATTGTCTAACTTGAAAACCATTGGATTTTTTCACACAACAACAAAGTAGTGTGATATTTTTAGATCCTTCTGTCAGTCTGTGATTAAGTACAAAATTCAAATACTGTACATGTAAGGCAATATTTTTCAAATTAGAAATAACATATGCTAGGGCCCTTCTGTCGGACAACCGATGATATGTTAACAATGACACGTGTATTTGGATGAATGGGTCTATGGGTGAATATCTGGGTACTGGGTATGATGATGAGTATGTACTGTATGTATGCTGAATATTTTGCAGTGGTTTTAATAATTGCAAAATTTGTGACTAAACAGCCAAATATTTTACTTCCTAACCTAATACATCTATGACTATAAACATGCATGCATGAATGAAATTGAGAAGAAAAAAAACTTTGCAGAATTATCACTCTTTTAGAAAAATAATTGTGAAAATATTGTAACAGGAAATGTAAAGCATATACAGTAAATCACTCCCCCCCCCCCAAAAAAAAAACTTTGCAGAATTATCACTCTTTAAAGTGATAGGCTAACATTGTGGAGCTTCAATTTAAAAAATTGTCAAACTTTGATATCTGAGTTACATAGTAGTGTTCAAATGGACAAATAAACACCCTAGAATACAAAAGTTTGGAAAGTTACACTGCCAATGGCAAGTTATACATGAATAAACAATAAAACTCGGGGCGAGTTTTATTAACCTAGGTGTACACACAGTAAGTCTATGGGAGGAAATGGGCAAGTGAATCTGGTCAACTTACGATTTTCACTTTTTTAAAGCACTAAATAATCATTTTGAAATACAATTTTTTCAGGGCTTCATTTTAAGACCTCATCAGAGACACTGGTAGCATAGGAAATCATGCGGCTCAGATTTTTTTAACTGTGGTAAATGTTAGCCAATACCTTTAAGAAAAATAATTGTGAAAATATCGTAACACAAAATGTAAAGAATATACAGAGAGCATACCGGAAAGACCTTATGCTTGAAAGTGTGGATACATACCATTATGTGGTTTGATTTGTGGTCATGTATATGAATGAAAGGATGATGTGATGCACTGGGAGTCTGGGATTTAGTAAGAGTGAAGGTACAATAAAACCTAATATTAAGAGATGTCACACACAACATTTATTAAACTTGTTCTTTTACTTTCATTGAAAAATTCCCAAGGGGTCTGTTGCATAAAATTGGTACCAGAAACATAAAACTCTGATAAGCTAGATTGTACAATTCATTTTACCATAGAAAAATATAACCACCTCTGGTTAAAATAACCAGCTAAAGTTTTATGCAACAGGCCTCAGATGTAAAGATATCCCACATTCTGGTGTGTAGTCAGATACATGTTCCCTAACCACTCCACACACATACACACTTAACCCCCCCCCCCCTCTCTCACCACCAACCCCCTAAACACACACACAACAAAAATCTGACTTGAATTTAGTTTACCGTGCTTCTAGCGACAATTTCTTAACCAAATTTACAACTACACTTTTCATTGTACATGCAACACAAGTTATGAAGACAGGATACATCAAATAGTATTGCATATATACTTTATTAACACTTTATGAAACATTTGTCACTTGGGTTTAGCTATATTAATGTATAGTTCACAAAGTTCATGTTCATATGCACAAGATTGACTGTCTCTAAAATGTTGTGCACTTGTTAACTGAGCTAGTGAACTTTGTGGAAAGGACCATGTTTCAGTAGTAAGAGATGCCACTACTTAGCCTATGTTTACATGAGAAAACACAGGAAACAGGTTTTGTTAAAGATTTAAAGCATTGGTTCTTAATTTGTGAGGTGGGCCACAAAATACATGATATAAAAAGATGTAGACAGCAACAATTCTATCATAAATCTGTTTAGAATTAACCCAACATCACAACCATGACAAGACATACAAGTATTTGTAATCATTGTGTGCGATATATATACCAGCAAGTGGTATACTTCTGTACATGATGCACCACGCCATACCCCGGGGTACCCCGTTGTGCAGCGCCCTCTTGTGTTAAAAAATGTATTTTCTTCAGTTATGATCGATGAAATCAGTGGTGATGATGCAGAGGCTGTGCAAGTGCACAACAAAAAGGCATAAACTTACGAAAAATAGGGTAAAAATGAAGTTAAATGTGTTATTTTCACCCTTATTTTTTAACTTTTACATAATTTTGTAACCCAGGGTACAGTGCTGAAAAATAAATAAATAATTCAACAAAATGGCGGATTTCTAGTTGGTACCCCGGGGTATGGCGTGGTGCATCACATACAAACCAAATAAAGTCCTCGTGAGCTTTTAACGGGTTCAGTTCCACTCAATTATAGTCCACCAGTGTCCAAACAATTCTGATCTTCCTGACAAAGGGACAAAGTCAAATGGTGTTCTGTGTGCCAGTTGCTACCCACATTTCATTGAGCCGAAGCTTAAAATGAGGGGGTAATTATCAATGTTCTTTCCAGTGATTGAGTCTGTGGTCAGCTGTCCTCTTCAGCACCTTCAGTACTTTCTGCTTTCGCTTTCTGTTCTGCCTTGTGTCTGGCTCGTCTCGCTAGAACGTAACTTCTGGGGTGAACGGGCAGTAAACCAGCTTGGCCTGTGAATTAAAATGAAGGAATAATATGAAGGAATCTGGCTGTCGGTGGACTCGTCAGTTCTATTGCCAATTTTTTTGATATTCTTACATTACATTTTCAGTACCAGTTCATTATCATACTTCATCATGCGCACGGCAGAATGTCATTAGCAAGTGCTAGAAGCAGAATGTGCGCATGGCAGAATGTCTTTATCAAGTGCTCAAAGCAGAATGCCATTAACAGTAAATTGTTTGTTATGTCACAACCATTGGCTTATTTCACATGAAATCAAAGTACATGTATTGCCATCTTTTAGGTCCTTTTATAAGTATGTTAGGCAGAAATATGGAATAAGTTTTTTTTCTGCTTAGAGCACTTGCTAACAACACTCTGCCATACACACGTTCTGCTTAGAGCACTTGCTAATGACATTCTGCCATGCGCACAATGACTTGCCAACATTTCACAATAAAATGAGTGCTAGCTTGTGAATTTGTGACTTGCCACCAAGAAAAGTGACAAAGTAGGGGGGGGGGGCTAAAAGTAGAAACAAATGTCATATTACGAGTCAAATGTTTGCATTTCAAGCACTAAAATTCTTGATAGTACAAGTATTAATTAGAGACATAAAGAGTCTGCATACATTGAAAACTTGCATTCTATTTAGAACTTTATGAAAATGGTAGATTTTAATGGAAAGTCAATAAGTATTAAAGGCAGGGTGTATCTTTTGCACACCTTAAAAAACACACAAAAACATTGTGTAAATATACAGGTATATAGAAAAAAATACCATCTGAGAACCTTTGGCAAAGTATAGGAGCTAGAAATGCAGTTTTAGTGGATTTATAGTGACAGTTAGATTAGATTTTGATTTGAATTATTGCCTCATAAAAAATTCCTAGCATCGAACACACACTTAGGTTTGGGGGCAATTTCAAATTTTAAGTAATTACTGATCTTCAGATTTCACAGACATGTTCTTTATAAATTACCCAAGGTCATGAGTGATCTTCTCTTCTGCTGGGGGAGGGGTGCAAATAAGATTCTCTGCCTTTATGTTACCCCCAAATTGGTAGTCTAGTCTACCACCAAAAGCAGTACAGTTGGCAAGTGTGCATTATTTCATCTGGTTAATCATACCCCATCACAGACAATAACACAGCTCACAACTTTCACACAGAACCCTTCGACAACAGAATAATTGGGGGAATCATCAGGGGGGCGGCTTGGAAGCTCCACCTCCCAAAATAAATTATTGAGTTCGAGCCGTTCACATGAGGAAATGTGAAATGATTTGGAAGAATCCTGATTAGAAAAACAACTCTTTACTGTAATTTGAATTTCATGAATTTATTTTGTTTGCTTTCACACTGGTAATGTTGATTACAGTGATCGGCAAATGCAATCTTGTTTCAGCCACTGTGTGAAATGGTCCAATCCTTACCAAGAAGTTGTTGCACAGGTGGTGTTGGTTGTGCCCCCCGGGCCAACCAGAACTTGATCCTCTCTAAGTTGAGGCTGACCAGTTTCTCGTTGTGCTGGTTGGGCATCGGGTCGTAGGTTCCCACCTGCTCCAAGGCCCTTCCGCTGTTCCTGGCAAACTTGTTGTGGATGGCGACGATGTGAAAGAACGGTCGGTTTGTGCAGCCGAACCTGGCTAACCTCAGCATGACAGGCATGTTGTTGACTTTTAAGTTTTATGTGACAACAGTTATCGCTTCCAGAATATTATCTGCATGTAGAAAAAAATAATATGCGTTGATCAACAAAGCCGTTTCTGTGTTGGTAATTATGTTATGTTTCACAGCTTGAGACAATTGGGAAAGTTTTAAATTATGGTTCCACTTGTGTTTTTGCTTTGCACACCAACCATTTTTGCTCCAATGAAAGATAGGTTAAATGTAGTCCGAAGGCTCCGGCCTTAGTATCGAGTTCGGTCGTTTTTCAGAGTTTTTTAACAAGGACATTTGACGGATATTTTACATTTAACCTTTTGACTCTCCTCTATACTAGTCCGGAATCAGCTGGACCATCACACAATACCGACGATAAAATGCTGCTGGTGACCCGAATCTCGGGGGCACCCGAACGGACCGGAAATGACGCGATTTCATCCACGATTTACTTACTACTGCCATAATTCAGATTACTTCCACTGGCGCCACACTTAGCTCACCTCAGTCATGCCCAAACCATGATTCCAATCCTTATTTATAGTCGAAATCATGAAAAACGCAAAAAAACTCGCGACGGAGATGTTCCTCGAGACCGCACATTGATGCGTCGCTGTGCCGAAGATTAGCTGTAGTCACAACCGCGTGTGTGCGTATACGGCTATATTCGGCACCAGCGAACACATCAACTGTGCGTCCCGAGGAACCATTTCGGCAAGTTTTTTCAAATTTTATGATTTCGACGATACAAACAGAAAAAACACAAAACCACTAAAAAAAATAAGATGATCATTGTTTGGCATGACCTGAGGTGAGGCTAACTTGCGCTCAGTGGAAATAATTTGCTCACTGCGCATGTAATAAAATCGTATGAAATCGGTCATTTTCTGTCCGTTCGAGTGCCCCCGAGATTTGGTCACCACAGGATTTTCGTCGGTATTGTGTGAGGTCAGCAGTGTTCTGCCGGCTCAGGATTTTTTTTGCCCGTGTCGAATCGCAATTATCGAACCACCCAAAATTTACAACGTGTCGTTTTCAATATCCGCTGTCGTACCGTCACATTTGGCAATATCGATCCGTAGTAAATCGCCCGTTTTTGCGGCCGCCGCCAGCGCCGCACGCTACCGCGTGCCTGTGGTTGGCCGGCCGTCTCCTTATCCAAGCATCTTAAAAATTAAAACTCCCGTGATCTACTTGAAATCCCATGAATTGCTATAACATAGATGCATCATCCATAACAACAATAGCCACGAGCATGACAAGACTGACTATGACCGGCAATTGGCATCGCATAAATATACCCCAGTTCGCGTTTTTTTTAACCGCCCGAGCGCCGCACCGCAGGTCCCGTGTTTCGGGCATTGGAGTACCTGCGGCGCGATGTGTAGCTGTCCGCCCCGAATCCGCCGGGTACAGCTGCATGCGGCCGCTGGCAGCAAGGCCACATAAATAAGTGTCCTTGTTTGGGGCTTGTAGTATTTTTTCATTACATTCCATTCACATAAGTATGAAGTTTGGTGTAATGTTCTTACTTTAAAACGCATGTACTGTATTTCAAATGTAAATCGTAAATTATTCAGTATATGGCAATGCACAGCAGTATCGATCCGGGGTACGATGCCCGTTTTGAAAAAAATCGATCGTATTTTGAACGTCCACGTACTCTCTACCTTTAGACATTGACGCAAGTTCTGATGGCGCATGTACATTTACTTGTATTTGTTCATGGCGTTTGTTCGTTGTTTGTCCTGATTTTTTTACCTTCGACTTATTCTGCTATGCATCATGTTTGCATCTGGAAAATATGAAGTTGCTGAGCTTTTAATTTGTATTCCTAGAAATATAAGATTGCGCCATTTAAAGTTAAAAGAAAATAGTTGAGCATTTATTTGCGTGTGATTTTGACGGAATACTCGGCATTGCCCTTGATGTAATAACTCATTCGATATTTTATTCTAACGTGCATAGTTCTTTTGGTCCGATATTTATTTGCTTCTCTCTCTGTCATTTAGTCAATTGTTCGGCGCCGTTATTTTCTCTAGCACTAACGAAAATGAATAAATACACATCTTCACCTGGGAATTATGATTTTCTTGTCATTGATCAATCATCATCACGAGATACGTACATGTATTTTTGTCAGTTCATCCTAATCGTCATCATGTACGTATTTCTGTTTGTTTACTAAATTTATCCTCCCCAATCATCATGTAGGTACTTAGGTTGGTTTATTAAATTTATTATCCCAAATCAACATCATCATTGTTTGTTTGCATGTTTGTTTGTTTGTACGTAGTTTGCTGGTGCCGCGCCAGGGCTGCCACTCAAAATTTTGATTTCCCCCTACGCCTACTTAACCATATTTCCCCATACGAACCTATATTTTCTCCCGGGATTTTCTCCTACAAAATCAACTTTTCCCTACGAAGGTATGGTTTTCCCTAAAAAATAACCTTAGAAATGCAAAATATTGATCACAATTTCTTTCTCGGCGATGGACAAAATGGGCGAATATAATCGGATTTCCTTGGAAAAATTACGAATATTTCTGAAAATTGTCAAAAACCCCCACATCCCCTACAAATCACCAAATCCCCCTACGGAAGGCCATTTTCCCCGTAGGTATCCCCTACCCCCTACGCATGGCCAAAATCCCCTACGGTAGGGGATTTCCCCTTGTGCCGCGCGCCTGCTAATGACAATGTGATTTCTCAAAGTGAATAGTCCAACTACAGAACATTGTACCTCTTAATACCCGCCGAGTTGTCGCTCTGATAAGTTCCCTTTCTGCATTAATTTTGCCCTGCTTTCCAAATCAGATCACGTATGTACGTACTGCTCCAAAATTGACATTACGCAGAAAATCGTGGCGGTTTTTCATTCAATCAGTAGGGGCCACGGAACTAATGGTAGGGGCGTACGCTCGTAAACAATTTCACCATCTACTTTTTGTACAACGCATGCGCATGCACGAGAGTTGTTCACGATTATACAAAGCCATACCGACGACATCGATCGATGGCATTGACTTTGCACAATCGTTTACAATTGCCCCACGTACACGATTACACGTGATGGAAAGGCAAATTTAAATGTCAATCAGCTGATCAAGACGGACACAAACCCCACAGACTTACCTGCTATTATTCGAGGTGGCATAATGGCCTCTGTTTCTGATAAAAAATCATGATGGGCAATGTTGTTCTGGACATTTTGGTATGTTGAAACGTATGCAAATTGAATCATTCATTGTTCATGTACGTTGAACTTTGCGGTCTGATAAAGACTTCTATGGAAATAATGTGTGCTGATTGTCAAGAATTGCGCATCCTTGCAGTTGCAGCGACGACGTAAACACACAATTGCAAACGTCGTTGCCGTTGTTGTTTGCAAAAATGTGAAATTTATCGTGGGTCATTTGTTGAGGAATCAGTATTTAATCATGCAATAGAACA
>JZLH01S0005443.1:38987-49768 GCA_001188425.1 Eucidaris tribuloides | reverse complement strand
CCCGATACTGAACTCTGATCATGTTATAAAAATCAATGAACATTGATGAAATCACAGATCCATGGGAAGATAAACATGAAAATCCATGCAAATCAAGCCCCTGACACCTTTTATCACTTTGTTGTGTTAATGTGGTGAGATTAAATGTCTGTGCGATTAAATGCCTTATATCCAGTGTTTAAATGCCCATACATGTTTGCTTATTTGGTTGTTTCACTTTTTGTTGTTGTTGTTGTTGTTGTTTGCTTTCTTGTGCAGGTGTTTCTTTCAACCCATGTCAATGTTCACATAAGAGTGCATAACAACCAAAGAGACACTGAAAAACTCACTTATCCACAACAACAAAAATTGGGTGTTTTACCGAACATTGGTCATTTTGCAGGTTTTAAATTTACACTTTACACCACATTTTAAGACACCACCCTTTCCCTGGTTGCATAATCATAACAAGTAGGGTATCAAATTAAAGAAAATTAAATAACCTTTCCGATGATACCAAGCTTGCATTGATTGTTTCTACGAAACGGGAGATATAACCGATCAAACTCAGATTTCCAAACTTTTTTTGAGGAGTTTATGTTCAGTTTAACACGAAAAGGTAAAATCACAAATGTGCCACTTTTACTACAGTCAACAATAGCATCAGGCCCTAGCCCTTCCCGTCAAAGTGACACAATTTTGATTCCACCGTTTTGTTCTTTACAAGATATTTCGAGATCAAAACTAACAAATTGAACAAAACAAACAACATTTTAAAGCTAAGACATTGCCCTTGGTGTAAATGTAAACATGTGTCACAGCAGTATTTTCTAACTGTCAAAGAGGGCGCTTTTCACTTGAACATTTTTTTGAGAAGTGCTGCAGCATGTCTAAAAAAAA
The DNA here is from genome assembly GCA_001188425.1 of Eucidaris tribuloides. NCBI lineage: Eukaryota > Metazoa > Echinodermata > Echinoidea > Cidaroida > Cidaridae > Eucidaris > Eucidaris tribuloides. The sequence continues at coordinate 48,889 of JZLH01S0005443.1, read as the reverse complement.
ATCTGCAAGTAAAAAGCGCCCTCTTTGGCAATTAAAAATACTCCGTTGACACGATGCTTGCATCAACGTCAAGGACAAAGTCTTAGCTTTTAAATGCCATTTGTTCAATTTGATTGTTTAATCTCGTGAAATATTGTAAAACAAAAAAAGGGTGGAATCACAATTGTGTCACTTTTACAAGAGATTGTTGTAAAATTGGCACAACTGCAATTTTACCCTTTCTTAATTAAATTAACATATCTCAAGATTAATACAAGCAAATTGAACAAAAATAACAGTATCTGAAAGCTAAGACTGTTCTTGACGGTGATTTAAGCATCATGTCACAAGATTATTTTCTAATTGCCAAAGAGGGCGGATTTCACTAGCACAATTTTTTTTGAGACACACTGTATAGTAGTGTGCGTTTTTTCCTCCCCGCTACAATCGCGTCAGAGAGCTACAAATCAGTCACAGGGCGGGATTTCAGGTACGACGTGAAGGGAGAGTCTTCTCTGATATGTTTGCAGTAATTCACCAAATCCGGGTACTTTTCGACCAGACCGTCCAGTGCTACCCGTTTACTCGTGCTCAGTATGTCCAACATCGAAAAGACGACCACATCAGCTAGGGTCAACTGAAAGAAACGGTATAGAAGAAATGATGGGGACGAGACACAAGACATGAAATCATAACAGTTGGGCCTTTTTTTCCACATATAGGAGCGGGACGGTTTTAAGTTTTAACTTTACTTTTGATACATAGTGATTTTTTATGCTTTTGTGAGACTGTGTGTGTGTGTGTGTGTGTGTGTGTGTGTGTGTGTGTGTGTGTGTGTGTGTGTGTGTGTGTGTGTGTGTGTGTGTGTGTGTGTGTGTGTGTGTGTGTGTGTGTGTGTGTGTGTGTGTGTGTGTGTGTGTGTGTGTGTGTGTGTGTGTGTGTGTGTGTGTGTGTGTGTGTGTGTGTATGTGTGTGTGTGTGTGTGTCTTATTGGTTCTTTGTTTTATTTTTTTTAGATATTCCTGTATCATATGTAAATGCCCTGGAAATTATACGCTTTGAAACACTTCATTATTTTTATTAGTAATTTATGAAAAAATAGTGGTGGGGTCCCCAGATCGTTGTACTGTTGAATATATACAGAGTCATATTTACCGGGATTAAAAAATTTCCAATCAGAATATGTCTGTGTATTTTCTATTTATTATTATTATTATTTATTATTATTGCTTTGTCATCATTTCGGATGACAGGGACTAGAAAAGTGAACTTAATCACTGTTACCCTCAGGCATCCAGTCCCCGGGTAGTTTCTACATGTATGTTTGATATTTTGTTTATGTCTGTCATTAAAATACCATACTTTGTGAGCACAGTGCATCCTCAGAACGCCTTTATGCATTTTGATATCATCAAATTTAATGAGGACTGCTGCACAACAAATTGATCATCCCAATAAGCAAATCTAAGAGGAAACTGTAGAAAACTTTTGCTGTTTAAGCACAATTCAATTTGAAATGTTAAAAGGCTCCACGTAAAGACGGAAGCTGACTGTTACAGTATACAGAATAATGAAATTGAAAGGATATCGTACCGAATCGCCGACGAAATACTTTCCTCCAGCCTCTCTGATGGCGTCTTGCAAGAAGGTAAAAAATGGTGTCGACACTTTTTCCTTGAATTCCTTTCTCTTCTTGGTCTAGACAATAAAAGAGAGAAAACAGAACACAATGTCATTAATATCGTAACCATAACGCAAAAAACCCAAACAAACAAAATGTGGGATTCTTGCGAATTAAAAAAAAAATGATTCAAAGAATGAAAAACAAAATGAGTTCATCAAGTTTACAGTGCCCAGTTTGGGTCAAATTTGTATCACTTACCGAAACAAGCAAAACAATAAACAAACAAAGAAATGTGGGATTCTGTGAATTACAGCAATTAACTCAAGAAAACAAAAGAGTTGCTTTGTCTGGTGTAATATGGAGCCGTTTCCTTTAGATATTAAATTGCTACTTTGAAATGACGGGAGAAGTAACATATCCAACACACACTGAAATTCATGAGTAAAATAAATATATTTCATAAGATATACCTTCTTGATTTCATCTGTTTCGTAGAATACGCGCGAATGGTTATTGTGGATATCATATATCGTCTCACATATGACGTCAATTCGTGCAGCCTCTGCGTTGTTTTTGCCATAAAAACCTGTAGTGAGGAGACGAAACATTACATCACGAGTTGGTACATGAAATTCGACATGTAAAAATATCGAACGTCACGTATTATTTTACATGAAAATATCAAATCCCGAATTTAATCTTGATACGTGTTAGGAGTTATTTACAAATATGCACAAAAATGAAGCTGTAGATAAAATAAACCGATAACCTACATTTGATTACAAATTCAAGGAAATTTTTCAAAAAGTTCCAGAAGTTTTTTTTTTCATTATTCTGAACGCACAAATTTCCTGTACATCTGTACAGTAGCTGAGGGTTCATTAATCCGAAAGATAAATAGTGTTCTGTATCGAAAATCATAATAGTGTTTAAACCTTCAGAATAACAAACGTCGGAAAACGAACCTTCAAGAATAACGACAGGTAACATAATTACCCTAGGTGTTACAATTTAAACCACGGTTTCTGCAATGTTACACAGCGCAGCGGCGTAACGGGTGCCTGTTATCAAGGGGGGGGGTGGGCAGAACCAAAAATTTTCTTGTATCTAAGTCCAAAATGTGCGTCCTTTCCTTTCATGTTCGGTTTTGGTGGATTTCCCCGCTGAAATTTTTTTCGGGGGGGGCAGTTTGCCCCTGTTCCCCCCGGCTGCTACGACACTGACACAACGTAAGAACTTGAACTTACCAAATTCCCGTGCCAGGTACTTGTCGATTGCACGGCTCTGTATCATGGCATTCCGTCAACCTCTAGCACGGGGATCTGACCGAGGGGAAACCCTAAAAAGCCAAAAGGAGGAAGGTGTAAAAGTGGAGGGAAAAACACGGTAATAATTATTTCGAAACTTAAAGGGCAGGGAGATGCTTGGGTGAATTAAAAACAAATGCCTCAAGAACCAACTGAGAAGAATCATTTACTGCCTAGAGTGTATATTTGGGATTGAAGAATTTGTCTTGAATTTGTTTTCTTGAGGAGAAACAAACATTAGTTTACCAGTATTGAATTTATCTCCGACTCTGATAGGGTCAGAGATTGTTTTCACAGAAAGTTACACAACAAATGTCACGGTCACAGCATTTTCTGACAATAATTGTACAACGACGAGTAAACGCAAAACTGAAACTTTCACAGCTGTATAACTTTAAACAGTATTCTTGATTCTGCACTGTGTCGTAAATTGAGGACTACTTCCAATTTTGTCATTCCTCTTTAAATACAAAACAATTAAACTGCCTTCTTGTGTATCTGTCGATGTCTACTTTTTCCTGGGAGGTATGTGTTAGTGGGTGAGGGGGGGAGGAAGTTGAACTGTCATAATATTTCACCATAGGGCCGATGTTACACTTAAAGGACAGTTGCGTGATTCGGAGAATTTAGAAAATGCCTCAAGAACCAAATGAGATGAAACATAATTATACCAATGTATATACAGGCTACAGCGCCTAGATTTTTTTATTATTAGGCGTTATATAAATGGTATTTATTATTATTATTATTATTATTATTATTATTATTATTATTATTATTATTATTATTATTACAGTGTATATATCCATAACGGAAAGTTTGGTGTTAGTCTGGTTACTTGAGGAAAAACAAGTATTCATTTACAACCTGTTCTACCACTGTAAAACAAGGATTGTTTTTCACTCGAAAGCCAAAAATTGAAACCACAGAACGCCACATAACAATTTGGCTTTCATATACAACCATGCAAGAGGTAAGGTTTGATTGTTATATACATTCTCACAATAGAAACATTACACAGTCTACTTGATTCTAGTATTTCTGTGACCGAATCCTGGTTACGCTCTCGTTCTAGTATACTCTAAAACTATAATTCAGATGGCTGTGTGCACTGCCTGCAGAGGCGGATCCAAAATACCCCCCCCCCCGCCAAAAAAAAAAATCGAGGGGCGGTCCCTGTTGGGCTAAAAACGGTGTTTGGCTCCTCTAAATTTCTGAAAATCCCCGCCAAATTGAAAGGATTTGACCAAAGGCCGGGCCCCGCGTACCCCCCCCCCACCCCCGTCCCCTGATCCACCACTGCTACGGGATTTGATTTTCTTAAAGGGAGCGTTCGCCGGGGGGGGGTGTTTTTGAAACAGATTGGTAGGAAATTTTAAACATTACTCAATCACTACAAGTTGCATCTAAACCAACTTTTTAAAAAATGAACATTTCTGGTTGACATCAATCCCTACCGATGATTTGTACAATTTCACTATTTCTCGACATATCCTATACAATATAATTTACTGTGTAACTACGGTATATAAGCACTCTACTCAGTTCAATTCTCAATATACTATGCATGCATTGATATGGACTTCGCGTCATAATGATACAAGGGTCACACCGATAAAGGTCTTACACCTGTTTTACTAAACTGTCAGGACACGTGGTACAAATGTGACCAAATGAAAACGCTTGTAAGCACGCGTCCAAATAAGATTTAAAGCATGTGTAGTACAATAACATATCTTTTGCTAACAAATGAATGAACACCACAATAATATACATTACACTTACTTTGCCTCCTTAGATTGGTGTTTACCTATACATCAACACCCAATATAGTTGAAAGCAAAGCAACGACTATGGAACGAACTATACAAACAACTAGTCACGCTATACTTATGCCATCATAAATATATTTGTATTACAGCACAAGTATAGTTTTGGTCGATTAATTGTTTTGTCAATCTTTCACAAGGTATTCTATTCTCACCTCAGTCATCAGAAACCAGCGTCAAACCTCTTGAATATTGTTTGTAGTGGCAAATTATGATGTTCAGATTAGAGGAGAACATCTAACAGTACCTACATTACCTTTGCGAAATGCTGGGTCCCCCCCCCCCTCCTTCTGATATTTAACAATTTGTGTAATTTCCCAAAAGTGGGTGAGTTTCATAGCGAGAAATTTTCAGGGTATTGGTAGATAATTCAGGCGTATCTAAAAACACAATTGCAAACAAAATCATTTTTTACCATTTACCAAAATTATACCTTTGCTTTAAAGAATAACAACCCATGTAAGAGTATAATGTTCGCATCATGCTATACTACACCCAAACTTAACTGATGACAAAATAAAAAAAATAAAAAACAATTTTACGTTTCTTGTCGCCTTTAATGTTCGGCCACTCGTCCTCCTGGATGCGACAATCCTCAAATTCCTGTCCGTGCAGGTTAAACAACATCCGGGCAACCTCCGCACGCCCACGACGATCGTAGTACGTTATCTTGTAGTGAGGCATGTTGCTTCTTGTGACACAGACCTGCGGAAGAAGAAGTTCTTGCTAGTCAATGCATGCAAAAACTAGAGCATTTCATAAATACCACGTCTATAAACATGGTGTTTTACTATATTGTATTATTTTAACCTCTCCTGTTCAGATGGACTTTAATGGGATCAAAGTCCGCTAATAATTGGGTTTGAAAATTTAGTTTACTTTGAAACCGATTTCACGTTTGTTTGTTTGTTTTTATCGAGAAATGTAGCACAATTTCTTTTTCTTGGTTATTTAAATCACCATAACTAAACACTACACAAAATATAACTTCTTAATGAAATAAGTTTTAGCAAAATAACTTGGCAGGAAAATTTCAATACTCCTTGACTAATCTCTGTATGAAAATAAGATTAATCTGTCAAGTCATGCATGAGTGAGCATGAATTAAAGGCAAAATGTCACTTTTCAAAAGTCACAAGAGTCATCTCTTATGCCAAAATAATGGTAAATAATGGTATTTTTTGCTTTATTTATAAAAAGTGTGCTCACTGAACCCTGACATGGTTACAACCTCTTATGTCCATACAACGTGTAAAGATACACTTTGCTGAAAAATATCGGGTTTCAATTTTTTTCAATAAACTTAATGGATTTTACAATTTCAAAATTGAGGATGGATGGAAATTGTTAAATTGCGCTCACTGAAGCGTAAATATGCGAAAAGTGCCAAAAGAAATCTTAGGGGGTCAAACGATAGCTGATTAACATAAATAGCGCTTAATCATTCAACAAAAACAGAATTTGTCAAAATCCTGCATCACAAATCCCTCAAAATGATCCTTGTGACTTTTAAAAAGTGACATTTCTGGCTTTATTACGTGCTCACCCATGCATGACTTGACGGATCAATGACCTTTTTCATACAGAAGTTAGTTACTGAGTGCAGAAACACCCCTGCCAAATTATTCTGCTCAAAATCATTTTGTTAAAATGTTATGGAATTTTCAAAAAGGGGGAACTTATTTTTTGTGTAGTGTTTATATTAAAACCATGTCCCGACACAGTTTTGCAGGCCTATATACTACCGAAAATTTGTTCTTCATTATTCTTTCTGCCATTGAAAAAATGGATGACCACTGTTTTGTAAAGGGGTCTGAGAAACTGAGAGATTAAAAGCACCTCGTTGGTAACCCTCTGGATGGTGAAATCAATGTGAGGAGCCAAAAAAGCCCCCCCCCCCACCTAAAAAAAGGGGGGATCAGCGCATTTCAAGGACGATTTGTTTTATCCTCAAGCTACATGATTTTCTGTTACAAATAATGCTACAACTAAACACACACAAATAAGGTCGGCTTGTCGAATGGTCCTAAAAGCGGGTTCTAATGCCGTGCAAACTATTAGGAAAGCAAAAAGGGAGCTCATCAGTGCCCCAAGACAGATTGTGCAGAAGTTTAGGGGTTACAACAACCCCTATCCTAAAGATGTAGTGTTGCTGCAACACCCAAGCGCCCCATAGCTCCAAGCTTCGGGTTTGACACAAGAACCTCTCCAAAAAATACGAGTAAATACAAACAGCTTTTGGTTCTTTTTTCTCAATCAAACAAAATTTTACAACATAACATTACAACTGATCAGTGGATGCATCAATGAATTGTGTTTTTTTTCTTGTTTGTTTTCATGATTTTGTTTTGTATTGTACATGTATATCCAAAATTAATGAACTTTCTGTTGTAAATAAGGCATTTTGTTTTAGTCGCTGCTTGTAAATTTAATGTTATCTCTTTGTTGTTTTAATTTGTAATTATATTTATATGCATGTGAGCACAATAAATTTCCGATTGGACCAATAAAATTGAATTATGAATTATGAATTAGCTATGCACACATACAAACACACACACATAGACATCCACACATATGCACAGACACTCATATAAACACTCAAACATACACACACTGTGCACACACACACACATGTACACACACACCCACCTAGCCACCCACCCACCCATACACACACGCGCGCGCACACACACACACACACACACATATATACACACACAAACACGCAACACACACACACACACAGGCAGATGCAGGGCTTAAATTGTTAGAATGAAGACGACCTATAGAAAGAATATATGAGAACACAAATTAGGTGTAGCAATTTGCGACTTCAAGTTTGACAATTGGACAGTCTGATATAATGAGCATATAACACCTATTTGATTGGTGGAAATACATATTCCTCAACATCTCAGTAACTAGGACTAGTTCAATACCTAGTGACTTTGAAACAGTTATATGTACCTGTCATTGCAAGTTGGGAACGTACTTTGAGGTAAAGAGATTTCAAGGAGCAGGGGATCTTTTTCATAGATAAATTCATCATGTGCAAAATTTGAATAGACAATTTACCTGAGCAAAACTCTGAATGAAATTGCATGCTTCGTCACAAGAACGATGGTATGTACACAATGCTAAAATGAATTAATCGTATACTAACTAAAACACTGGGAAATCTACATCACATAACAAGTTTTCTCAAAGCATTGTTAAAGAAGTATGCCATCCCACGCTGACCAACAGTTTCATACCAAAAAAATAAATTTATTTCAGATAGACATACATTTCAAATCAAATAAAGTATGATTTAAATAATTATGGTGTCTATAAAGTTACCACCCTCTGTGAATACGGACCTGCATGTTGGTAGTTTAGACCCACCTGGCTTAGCTGTTGTTCAAGGAATTTTCAGACTCTTACGACAAGGAAAGTTTGAGTGGATTCAGAGTTCACACTTTGGTTTCGTTGTGATTTTTTTTCAGGCATGGAGACAAGACAAATGACATATTTCTGCTCACATTGCTTTCAGCTTATTTGGCAACTTTAATAAAATGATAACCCGGTTCATATGTACCGTATTAATATTGATTGAGATAAGTACAAATGTACATAATACGTAATTATATTCCCCTCATTTTATTTATTGTTTCTTTCCAATTATAGCGTCATGTCTTCTCTTAAACAGCAATTTATGGTTGTGGCTGGCTGAGGGTCGTTGCACCACGCAGAACCAAAAATTTCCTCCACCTTGAAAACCACTGGCTTATACACATAAAATGTTGTGATCTTTTCGGACCTTCTGTTAGTCTGTTAAAGGCCTCGTCACACTATGACGAATTGGCATTGCGTATCCATTGCGAATGAACATTTTGACATTCGTCGGCACACGCTATCAGTTCGTTTGGTGATCGTTTTGACGTCGTTGCTATCCGTTTTCATACGCAACAGTACGTTGTTATTCGTTCCGTACGCTGAAAAATTTTAAGCATGCTTAAAATTTATAGACGTATCCAAACGTACGAACCATGCGCAGCGCGTACGCTCTGAAGTTGCAATGCGAGCGTTTTATTCGTTAACAGGACGGAAGCGGTAAGTCACCAATACATTCCATTGATCTACCATAAGTGAGGCCCTTTCTCCGCGAACGTTTTGCGTGTTGGTAGCGAATTGAAAATTAATTTACTTCTCATGTCTATCCATGTTGGCTTATCATGCTTATGCTAGATTGTGCTTCATGTATCTGGTGTGTGTTTGTATGTATGTGTGTGTGTGTGTGTTTGTGTGTGTGTGTGTGTGTGTGTGTGTGTGTGTGGTGTGTGTGTGTGTGTGTGTGTGTGTGACATGTGATGGTGTGTGTGTGTGTGGTGTGTGTGTGTGTGTGTGTGTGTGTGTGTGTGTCTGCGTGCGTGTCTGTGTGTTTGCGCAGAAAATTGCACACCTTACCCCATGGGATATGATGCTTAAAATGTGTATGGGGCCTACATGTACTATGAAAATGTCTCTGGTAATAGATGAAATTGTTGTTATCGAATTCGGTATATATTCAATTCACTAACCGTACGGGAAAAAGCCTTGTGTTCATACAATACCAGATTTCATCAGAATTTTATTCTCCGGAAGAAAAAGTTTCATGCAAACACCTCCTGATCAAAATATTGTCCATTTCCTCATAACAGTTTTACAACACATGTTAAAAATCAAAATAGGTGAAATTCTACATTACTCAATTCCCAGATTTTCATAATTGATCACAAAAGAAAGAAGATCTGTCAATTCAAAATCCCTATTTAGTTACCATGAACTTTAATAAGTTTTTCCTTGGAACAGTAAAATCACAAATGTACAACACGTTTGCAAAAATGAGCTTAATCATTACCAAGCCTTGCCAGATTTCAGGTTATTACTATTTTCTCAGCGAAATATTAAATTGGGGTAAATGTTGCCTTCAGTTCAAATTTGCCCTGGAATTTTACCATATGAGTAATTTTGTTCTCCTTTTATACTGCTAGCAAAATACAAATCTTGGCTCTCTTGGATTTCGACATACTGGGAGAAATTAGATACCAAACCAAAAATGATGGGACAAAATGACGCTGAGTTCAAGAAGGTATATTTCGTAAATGCACACAGACACATGTGATCGACTTGAACTTCGCG
>JZLH01S0005443.1:1702-12722 GCA_001188425.1 Eucidaris tribuloides | reverse complement strand
GAACGAGAAAGTATATTTATTGATTTATTTTTTTAAAAAATGTAATTTTCCGATAATAAACGGAGTTAGGACATCATTTTAGAAAGACTCCTTCAACGTAAAATGTATGCGTTATATTGTATGTTGCAATACTTTTGAGTAGGGAGGGTAGTCAATGGATATAAACTCACAGATTTACCTTCTTAGTTTCATCTTTCTCGTAAAATGTCGCTACCAGATTGCTGTGGATGTCGTTAATAGTCTCACAGACTTCATCAATCCGAGCGGCGTCCATTGTGCTATCTCCATAATACCCTACAGATGGTGTAAAAGAGAAATCCAGTTCTGAATAATGGCAACGGGAACCAGATTTGCTATGTATTAACTTTATGCATTACAGAATTTCAGAGTCAAAGGGTTAATTGTTCGAAAATTTTTGTTTTAAGGAGTTCATTCATCTTCACATAAAGATCTAAATATACAGTAAAATGTTATAAAATCCAATTGAACATAATGTTTATTATCTGTAGGTCTAATTCGCAGTATACTATTGTTTCTAGTTTTGTTTTATTTATTTGTTATCTTGTTTTGTTCTTTGTTGTATGTTATTTTTCTCTCATCTATTTGAAATGCCATTAACTCATCAATCAAAATAACGTCCAATGTGGTTACCTAAATCATAATTGTTACTTTATGTCTTTTCTAACATAGTGCGTGGATTTGATCATTTGTCAGAGGTTACAACAATACTAATTATCCTTTTTTTAATATCTCGATATGTCATGTTTTGAAGGATTGTCCAATTATAAATAACATTGCAATAATATTGTTATTCATATGGAAACAAATACAATGAATTGCAAAACTGTTCAATGTGTCAGGCATGTCTAACAGTGCAATACTGAACAAGTTGTAAGTTTGTTGCAACTTTAAACAGCTATAACCTTTTAGACAAACATGATGCAGGAAAGTTGTGTGTATATTAAATAGACGCATGCCAACTTTATAAAGTGAAGTTTCAAACAAAGATTTCAAGATATCCGAGATGTAAAAAAAAAAGTTCCTCATTCACAATAAATAGATGCCCATGACAATATGAAGAAAAAAAATCTACAGAAATTGTGCGATGCAAATTCTTATTTTTCAGGAAAAAAATCTATGTAAACCTCTCATTTTTAAACGTAAGTTAGAAAGAGTTATCCTTTGTGTATGTAAAAGTGTAATAGATAAATACTATCTAACTTTTTATTATTTTAACAAATATTAAAATGGAACATTTGTGCCACAAAGTTGCTGTTCTACTGATACGATAAGAGTTATTCAAAAAGACAGATAAATGTACTTTACCAAACTCCCTTGCTAGGTATCTGGCGATAGCTGTACTTTGAGGCATGACATGTCCATCGATGACGAGCACAGGTACTTGGCCGAGGGGATACTCTGATACAATACACAAAAATATGGGAAATTTGGTCCATTTTTACAGAGTGGTACTGTGTTCACTGTGAGAACACACTGTGACCACATTGTGGGTTGTTGTTTTTTTTCGGCAGGGCTACCCCATCCCATAGAACTTTTCTTCGCATGGTGCTTAGCATGGAAGGCAGGTTTACGCACCCTTGAACATTTTTTTGGTCATCTATTATGTGAGATATTTTGTTCTCTACAAAGTCATTGTTCACTGTATTGACCGTATTGTTATTGTAAGTGCATCGTTGCCGTTTCTGTATTGTTATTGTCATTTGATGGACAGTAAATTCATTATTTCATATTTTTATTCTAGACGTCAACGCCAGTGTCTATTGTTGGTATATGCGCAACTGAGATTGTCCAAAACATCCCTCAATAAACTGGTCAATGTCACAGTAAAACTCCACTCGTGTTTCACACTTATTATAGATACTACCGGAAGGCAAAATCATTATACCATACGCCACAATGTAATTTTAGACTTTAGTGATGGTTATCGGCCCATGATTTTGGACAGGCCAGCCGATACCAATATGCATAAACAATCAACATTGGACCAGGTCAAAATTAGTGCCCTCCGATAGTGGTTAAATTATTTTAGTACGTATTCAGTCTGTAAACGAATAAATGTCCACCTCTTTATCATTCTGGTGTGGAATATTTGACCTACCACATGAATTTGTCCCAGGATCGTTATCGATTGTACACCAAAGTCTAATATAAAATAGTATCAAATATTAAATATAGCACATTTAACTAAGGAAATAATCAAAACAGCATTGAGGTGGAAAACCAATGCTTGTGATTAAGGTTCTCAGTATGACAACAGGGCTTTGTTTCATAAAGTTGTTCGTAAGTTTGGCATGACTTTACGATTGACTTGAATATGGCAAGCCAAAATGTGTTTCTCAAACTATTGAAATCACACCTGCTAATGTTCAAATATGCAAACATAGATATTTTCAACATAGATATATTCTTACTCTTAACAACCATTACATAAGCATTTTAATGTAAACTTTATTTGCGGGCAAAATTCAATTGAAATTAATCATGCTTTCTTAAAAGGACATGAAAACTTTTTGCCATTTTACTTGGCACTTCGTAAAGTCGTAAAGTCATGCGTAACTTTATAAACAGCTTTATGAAACAGGCCCCAGGTCCGTAATGAAGGACACATAATGGTAAAGGCCTAGCGAATGCGTATATGGTAACCGGTCCCCAAAATATTAATAAACCGAATGTGTATCGTGCGTTACACCTTACGTTTTGTATCTCCTTTGACTGTCGCCCATTCGCCTTCCTTAAAGCGATAGTCCTCGTACTCCACGCACTTCAGGGCAAACAGCATTCGAGCTACTTCTGCTCGTCCACGGCCATTGAATTAGATCAACTTGTAGGTAGGCATGCTGAAAAAATATTGACACGGCCAACTTTACAACTGAGAGGTCCCCGAAAGTTCCAAAACTACAATAACGAACCCCACTTGCATGGACGGATATATATTTAACGCGCTTGACAAAAAAGCATGAACTTGTGGAGGTCATGGAGCTTTAAAAGTTCGACGTCACGCCACGGCTTGCCACGCGTACGCTGACCCAGATTTCTGGTCTGGATGGTCGGCGACCAACGCCGCGACCTTTTGATTTTTACCGAATGGGATCAAAAGTGTATGTGTGCCAGGGACCCGTGGGGGTTCTATGGAAAAGTGAATTTCCAGCCTAATCTGAGCAGATTACAATGCTTTCTTGATCGCAGTCCTACGTGTTTGTATAACAGATATGGTAAGAAATAGGCTGGGGTTTATGCAAGTTTTCTTATTAAGAACGATGCTGTTTAGAAAAGAACTTCGACTTTTATTTCAAATCTTAACAAAACTCAATCATTTGCACAGAATAACGTCAAGTAAAAGTGGAAAATCACGAGTTCACAAGTTCCACATTGACGCTCAGATTCTACGCGATGATGTAGACAATGTGGATTAGCCTAACGATAAATGTGAAAATGGTGATTAAAAAAGGCTCTTAGTCTTGTTTAGCTGACTTGTTTTGTTTTTGTGTTGATTTGTATTTTTGAAAACAAATACACACACATATATCATACACCCACCACAACCACACACACACACACACACACACACACACACACACAAACACACACACGACACACACAACAGTATATATGTGTGTGTGTGTGGTCTGTGTGTGTGTCTGTGTGTGTCTGTATGTCTGCTGTGTCGTGGTCTGTGGTGATGTGTGCTGTGTCTGTCTGGTGTGTGTGTGTGTTGTGTGTGTGTGTTGATGTGTGTGGTGTTGTGGTGACCGCCAGTGTGTTGTGTGTGCTTCGTCTTCAACCTGAATTGACAGAAACTGCAACATTTACTCTCGTGTTCTTCTGCGTCTGTGATAGTGTGTGTGTGTCTGGTCTGTTGTGCTGTGCCTGTGAGTGTCTGTCTGTGTTGTGTGTGTGCTGTGGTGTGTGGTCTGTGTGTGCTGTGTGTCTGATGTGTGTGGTGTGTGTTGTGTGCATGTGTGTGGGTGTGTGTGTGTGTGTGTGTGTGTGTGGTGTGTGTGTGTGTGTGTGTGTGTTCGTCTTAACCTTACAATCGGGTACTTCATGATCTAGAAAAATCGTTGCTTTCTTTCCTACATAAGAAGACATATTATGATCAATTCATTTGAAGAGAAAGTCCACCCCAATTTGGAATAGAGTAGTCCCATAGTTCATTCGAATGAAACTGAAGTTAAAATGTGATTTTATTTGATCTTATAGACTTAATTCAATGTGCTGCTGTGTACATTCATGTGTTGAGGGGGAACGGAAAGGATTGGATAATTGTTCACAACATTAACAAAATAAAGAAACAATGATAGTTTGAAAAAGAATGTATTACAAGAACAATGAAGTTTTATTTTAGACATTTCTATCACAAATATTTACACCGCTGCAAACATATATAAACACTAAACAAAAAATAAGTTCCCCCTTTTTGAAAATTCCATAACATTTTAACGAAATAGTTTTGAGCAGAATAATTTGGCAGGAGTGTTTCTGCACTCATTGACTAACTTCTGTGTGGAAATGTGATTGATCCAAGTCATGCATGAGTGAGCACGTAATAAAGGCAAAAATGTCACTTTTCAAAAGTCACAAGGGTCATTTTGAGGGATTTGTGATGCAAGATTTTGACAAATTATGTTTCTGTTGAATGATTAAGCGCTATTTATGTTAATCAGCTATCGTTTGACCCCCTAACAATTCTTTTGGCACTTTTCGCATATTTACGCTTCAGTGAGCTCAATTTAACAATTTCCATCAATCCTCAATTTTGAAATTGTAAAATCCATTAAGTTTATTGAAAAATTGAAATCCGATATTTTTCAGCAAAGTGTATCTTTACACGTTGTCTGGACATAAGAGGTTGTAACCATGTCAGGGTTCAGTGAGCACACTTTATAAATAAAACAAAAAATACCATAATATACCATTATTTTGGCATAAGAGATGACTCCTGTGACTTTTGAAAAGTGACATTTTTGCCTTTAATTCATGCTCACTCCTGCATGGCTTGACGGATTAATCTTATTTTCACACAGAGGTTAGTCAAGGAGTGTGGAAATGTTCCTGCTAAGTTACTTTGCTAAAATTTATTTCATTCAAAATTTATGGTATTTTGAACAAGGGGGAACTTTCTTTTTGTGGAGTGTTTAGAAAGAGGTAGTCATGGGCAATTGAGATTAGGTACTTGCACATGTAAAAAACTTAGTTATCACATAAAAGTTAAAGGCAGGGGATCTCTTTTGCATGCCTAAAAATTAACATTGTGTAAATACAATGGCATTTAGAAGAAATGCCACCTGGGAACCTTTAGCAAAATATAGGAGCTAGAAACTCGGTTTAAGTGGAATTATAGTGACCGTTAGACTCAGATTTGATTTTTTTTTCCTCGCGGGAAATAATTCCTACCATTGAACGTACACTAAACGGCTATTGTTTTTCTTTTGCATTTTTCAAATTCTAGGCAATCCCTGACCGCCAGATTTCACAGACATACCCTTCATCAATAGCCTAAGGGCATGGGTTATCTTTTCCTGGTCTGCAGGGATGTTCGCAAATGAGATCCACTGTCTTTAATAACGTACGTTATCACATGTCTTCGGATACAATTAAAAGCAGTATAAAAACTTATCTGTCCAATGCTTCCTATCAATTAATAAGTCTACACCCTTACTCCCACAATTACTTTTTCTAAACAGATGCGCCTTGATCAATCTGCAGAGTTGATATGGCGCAATACAATTCAGAGGTATTGTAATACGAACCGAGAACTAGAAATAAAAGGTCTTTGACCTCTTGTCGGAAGATAAACCTCTGAAAATCCACTGGCTAAATGTGAGATCAATTAATTATTCAATGGAACACGATGGAAACTAAACAAAGTTTATGTAGATGCGGTAAACAAATAATACAAAAGGAACATTCAACAGGACCCATCACATTCGTTCCGTCAACCATTTGCTCTAACTATTGCATGCAATATCCTTAAGCCCTTTCCATATCCATAACCCTATTGTGAACTGAAAAAAGGCAATGTCAACCCTAACCCTAGCTTTTCCTCTTCTAAGATGTTGTTATTACCCGAGCAACTGTTGGCTGTTGCAGGAGCAAATGTCGAGACACCAAAATGTGTTTAGTTCTTCGTATGAAATAGCCATTTCAGCGTATAGCATGCTAAATTCATAAGGCTTGCATTGACACAGTCGGGACCTAAAATTGTATTAATTATAGTTCTAAAAGCTGAGATGGGGTCGCGGTGCCTGTTTCTACTTATGATATACATGATTTTCGAGTGTTCAAAGTGTGACTTGGCAAAGGTAAGATAAGAAATGTTCAAGTGGAAGCAGAGTCCATGTATGCTCACGCTACTCTTTACCATGCATGCGTTTTTAGATAGTGGTAGAATCTGTTAATGGCCTGAAACGCTTAAATCTTTCTTGTTCTAGAAGTAATGGTAAAGAAAATATAAACGTGAGGGGCCAACGTTTTTGTCCTATAGGAAATTATATACAGTAATATCTGCTCCCTGATTAAAAAAAAAATGTTAACGATTTTCAGTAGGTCTTGTGCTGATTTCTGATGTCTGGCATGACACTACCATACTTTGTGAATGATCGATTAAATATTTGTCTGATTGACCATTCTAAAAAAAGGATCATTCAAAATAACCAATATATTTTTGGATATAAATTGTGTCCGACCGAGAACATGGTTAAAATCGGCCAATAGTTTTGTAGATTCCGACCAAAAATTTGGTCATTCTGAACAAAGTATTGACAGATTTTAACCAATAATCTCGGTTGGACACATATCCACCAATATATGGGTTATTTTGACCAATCCCTTTTTTGAGTGTAACTATACAACAATTTCTAGAAAGGTGTGTCGGGACGTGTTGCTAGGTACGACGTCAGCGGGGAGTCTTCTCTGATTCCCTTCATAAACGCCATCAGACCGGGATAGTCTTCCACCAGACCCTGCATGGCCACGGTCTTGTTCGTCATCAGTGCCTCCAGCATAACGAAAACCGTCAAATCGGCAACGGATATCTATAGTCGCAGGAGAAGACAGTCACAGAAAAAAATGAAAAACCAGACAAGCCTTCTGTATAGAAAGCACATCCTAAAGGGTGGCGGTGGACGATAAATGCTTCACTGCCCTCTTCGACATTTTGGTCATTTATTTGTTTATTTATTTATTATCTTTTTTGGGGGGTGGGGGCAACAATGCAAAGAAATGAATGCATGCTTACTATTAACTGTTTAAGGAAAAATAAGATAAGCAAATTAGAACCTTGACTGATTGTTCAAAATAATACATAGAAAAAGCAACAACCGCATCGCCAGTGGGGGAAGTATTTCTGGAGAAATCAAAATGGCGACGAAGCAATGAAATTGGAGAACTTAATTGGTAAGAAAATAAATGTTTTCTCTAAAGGATTTATTTTACAATGCCGCGCACCGCTTGCCCGTGGGGCTGTCCGTCGCCTCACGAGTGTATTGTAGGAAAGAAATAAAATGGACATGAAAAATGGGTCTCAACGGTCGGCTTGCGAGCGCAAATCGCCATGGCCTCCTCACGGATCGGTATCTCTTAATGTTACACAATGTACTAATACTACTATTGCTACTTTACCTTATTGCCCACGAAGTATTTTCCTCCTGCTTTCTGGATACGGTCTTGCACGAAGTTTAGAAAAGGTTTGGAGGTCTTTTCCCGGAATTCCTTTCTTATTTCAGCCTACAAAATGAAAGTAGGACATTAAATGAAATTGACCAAGACATGAAATAAAATACTTGAAAACTAGGTAAGTACCATTTACAATAAAATGCGCAATGAATCTACAGTGAATGTGACAAAGTAAAACAAAACAAAACAAAATGAAATAAATGGAAATGTAACAATGGTCGTGGTCGTGATATTTCGGGACCGGAAGTGAAAAACATTACACAAACTACGGAACTCATATAGTCCAGGGTACGAAGCGGATATTCCCATGAAATGAGTTTTTTCTTCATTCCTTTCACATATTTCTCTTCTAATATTTGCATCCAGTGGTCTCATTAATACAATAACGTCCTAATTACTGTACAAAGAGTCTACAGTGAATGTGACAAGTAAAGAAAAAAATGAAGCTTAATAATGAAAACTAACAAGATTACCTTTTTAGCTTCTGTGTTTTCCCGGAATAACCCAGTCAGACCGTTTTGGAGGTCCATTATTGTCTCGGAGACTTCATCAATCCGGGCGGCGTCAAGTGTGGTATCTCCGTAATAACCTGCAGAAGGTGTGAAAGGAACATGAGCCACATGTGACCTATACACCCTCCCTTTCAAAAAGAATTGAAACATACACTATAACGAATGCATTTTTAGTTGAAGGGGTCTTTCTATAATGATATACTCGCGAGATTATTATTGGAAAATAACAAATGATTGGAAATGAAGTCAATATCCTGTCTCCTTTCATCCCCAAGGCAGAGATGTCGTTAGCAAATGCATTAAAGGCACTGTATAACAATGTTTCCATTTAAAAAATGTAAGCTACATGATTCCCCATGCTACTAGTGTCGTTGATAAGGTATAAAAATGAAGTCCTGAAAATTTTACAGTTCAAAATTATCATTAAGTGCTTTAAAGGAGTAAAAGTCATTGAGAGACCATTCCAGTTTTCCCCCATAGACTGCTGTGTTGCAGATTTTTCTATCGGCCGAGAATAATTCATGTGCCAATTTTTATTTGTTGAACTTTTGTGTTCTAGGGTGTTTATTTGTCTAAACACTGCCAGATATGTCAAATAACAAAATTTGCAAGTTTTTACACGGGTCTTCCACAATGTTATATAGTCGTTAACAGTACATTGTCTCTTAATTGAGAATAAAGAATCGTATTCCTTATTTATGCCCAGCATATTAACAGAAGGACCTCAAAGAGCACAATACTTTAATTTCATATGAACTAAGCCAATGGTTTTCATGTTACAAGCAATTTACTGTTGCTAACGACATTCTGCTAGCCGCACGTCGCAATGCGGGCGCACTCACAACAGAGAGGCTGGAACACAAAATTTAACATTTTCGCCTCCCTATAGGGGTGGCGTGCTTAATTTATCCTACCATCGTAAGTCGGTTTCATATTTGAATTTGACGTGAAACGGTTCTATTGGTTTGCAAAGACTTCCAACAAACAAAAAATGCCAATATGTTACTCTGGAGCGAAGAAGAAAGCGCCTCTTATATAATACTTTTGACAAGGGAGGGTACTTCACTTAAAGAGATACAGAGCCCCGAGACCCGAGTTCCGGTTTTGTGCTTGATACTTGAAAGTAACCCTTGAGCTTTATACAATACCACAATATGTATATTCATTTTATTTTCATTCATCCTTAATTACACATAGAAATCGGGAAGAAACTTCATTACTCTTTTAAGTCCTGTACAACAGAATCAATTAAAAGAATTATACATGTATAGTTAACAAAATTCAGTTAAAATCAAACAATGCTATCATAATGGCTTTGCTTAAAGTCAAAGTTTATTTGCAATTACTACTAGAATCATTTTAGTAAAAATGTCTGCAAGTTTAGTTTTAAAGGTATCTGAATTATACCTCAGCAGAAAGATCAGACTCTAATCTTTCTGCTGAGGTATGATTCAGATACCTTTAACACCTTATTAACGCTTTGGATGCTATTAATATAGTCGAAAATCTCGCCCCCCCCCCCGAGATTTTTCATTAATTAATAAAAAAAAACCGAAGGACATTCAAAATCTGTTATTGGTGTGATATGACCTTTGGGCATAACGCTTTCAAATAAAAAAAAACCGCTAAAACTAAACTTGTGCTTTTTAAGTTGTATTACATTATTGCAGTGATAATAAAATGTACTTTACCAAACTCTCTTGCAAGGTACCTGCCGATAGCCACACTCTGGGTCATGACCTGGCCGTCGATAACGAGGACGGGGATCTGTCCGAGCGGAAATTCTGAAAAAAACAAATACGAACACAGAAAATCTAAAATAAAAATAAAAATTAGCGATAATCGTCGTGGTCGTGATAATTTGGGACTGGAAGTGAAAAGCAAAAACACAAATAACAGAATTCATATTCTTGTGTACGAAGCGGATGTTCACATACAATGTTTTTTCTTCATTCTTGTAGATACATTGATGATTGTATTTCCGTTTTAAGATTTGCATTAAATGGTTTCATTATAACTTTCTAATTATGGAGAGCTGCTCGTGTCAAAAGTTAAGGAATGATCCGTTTTATTTAACATCATTGCATAGGCCTACACATGTGTTATGCCATATCGCCAGAAAAAAAAATACACATATGATTATGTTATTATGAACCAAATGCCTTCCATACTAATAGTTTTCATCAAGTCTAAACACTATGACCAACTTAAGACTCCTTCTACAAATACGGACCAACGCTAAGTCTTACGTTCTGTGTCTCCTTTTACTTTCGCCCATTCGCCTTCTTTGAATCGATAGTCTTCATACTTCTCCCCTTTCAGAGCAAACAGCATCCGTATCACCTCTGCTCGTCCACGGCCATTGAAGTAAATTAATTTGTATGTTGGCATGTTCGAGAGATACGGCGACCTATACAGAAATGAAAGACCCTGATCGTTCCAAAATTATAACTGCGAGCCCAGCTTTTATGCACAGCGCTATTATATTCTGCGAGTTTTTATCAGCTTTAATACACCAGGAATAATATGCATGACATTGCAAGTTTGCAACCCTGCATGGGATAACGTCGTCATGAAGCGTCGTCGCACTTTGACCCAGATAACTAGGCTACATGTATTCTCGATTAGCGCCACCTCTCTGCTTAAGGCTCTGTCACATCTTGGACGAATATGCAAGACTGGATAGGAACCGCGCACAATTTGTATTGTTGATCATTGCGTGACCGCGCGCAGCCTGCTGGCGCTTGCACACGACACCTAAACCAAGCAAACAGGTAGCCACATTACGGAACGATAATTTTGATAATTTATCG